>CAKAIZ010000071.1:0-35002 GCA_916610145.1 Eristalis arbustorum | reverse complement strand
TGCGGGTTTCAGCGCAGTACATATATAAAACTAGCAGTTTAATATAAAAATATTGAGAAAATAATCAGATTTTCCATGAAAAATGTAGGTAAAAGAGCAGAAAAAGTTATATGAAAAGAAGAAACTAGTAAAAAATCACAGGAAAAAGTTGGTTAAAGTTAAAAAACTTTCATAGTAGTTTAGGAAATGCGGGTTTCAGCGCAGTATATATATAAAAAATAGCAGTATAATATAAAAATATTGAAAAAAATAATCAGATTTTCCATGAAAAATGTAGGTAAAAGAGCAGAAAAAGTTATATGAAAAGAAGAAACTAGTAAAAATCACAGGAAAAAGTTGGGTAAAGATCAAAAACGTTCATACTAGTATAGGAAAATGCGGGTTTCAGCGCAGTATATATATAAAAAATAGCAGAATAATATAAAAATATTAAGAAAATAATCAGATTTTCCATGAAAAACTGTAGGTAAAAGAGAAGAAAAAAGTTATATGATAAGAAGAAACTAGTAAAAATCACAGGAAAAAGTTGGTTAAAGATCAAAAACTTTCATAGTAGCTTAGGAAATGCGTTTTTCAGTGCAGTATATATTTATAATATAAAAATATTGAGAAAATAATCAGATTTTCCATGAAAAAAGTAGGTAAAAGAGCAGAAAAAGTTATATGAAAAGAAGAAACTAGTAAAAATCACAGGAAAAAGTTGGTTAAAGTTCAAAAACTTTCATAGTAGTTTAGGAAATGCGGGTTTCAGTGCAGAACATATATAAAAATAGCAGTATAATATAAAAATATTGAGAAAATAATCAGATTTTCCATGAAAAATGTAGGTAAAAGAGCAGAAAAAAGTTATATGAAAAGAAGAAACTAGTAAAAATCACAGGAAAAAGTTGGTTAAAGATCAAAAACTTTCATAGTAGTTTAGGAAATGCGGGTTTCAGCGCAGTATATCTATAAAAATAGCAGTATAATATAATAATATTGAAAAAATAATCAGATTTTCCATGAAAAATGTAGGTAAAAGAGCAGAAAAAGTTATATTGAAAGAAGAAACTAGTAAAAATCACAGGAAAAAGTTGGGTAAAGATCAAAAACTTTCATACTAGTATAGGAAATGCGGGTTTCAGCGCAGTATATATATAAAAATAACAGAATAATATAAAAATATTAAGAAAATAATCAGATTTTCCATGAAAAATGTAGGTAAAAGAGAAGAAAAAGTTATATGAAAAGAAGAAACTAGTAAAAATCACAGGAAAAAGTTGGTTAAAGATCAAAAACTTTCATAGTAGCTTAGGAAATGCGTTTTTCAGCGCAGTATATATTTATAATATAAAAATATTGAGAAAATAATCAGATTTTCCATGACAAAAGTAGGTAAAAGAGCAGAAAAACTTATATGAAACGAAGAAACTAGTAAAAATCACAGGAAAAAGTTAAGTAAAGTATAATATAAAAATATTGAGAAAATAATCAGATTTTCCATGAAAAATGTAGGTAAAAGAGAAGAAAAATTTATATGAAAAGAAGAAACTAGTAAAAATCACAGGAAAAAGTTGGTTAAAGATCAAAAACTTTCATAGTAGTTTAGGAAATGCGCAGCGCAGTATATATATATATATATATATATATATATATATAATATAAAAATATTGAGAAAATAATCAGATCTTCCATGAAAAAAAAAAGGTAAAAGAGCAGAAAAAGTTATATGAAAAGAAGAAAACTAGTAAAAATCACAGGAAAAAGTTGGTTAAAGATCAAACACTTTCATAGTAGTTTAGGAAATGCGGGTTTCAGCGCAGTACATATATAAAAACTAGCAGTTTAATATAAAAAATATTGAGAAAATAATCAGATTTTCCATGAAAAATGTAGGTAAAAGAGCAGAAAAAGTTATATGAAAAGAAGAAACTAGTAAAAATCACAGGAAAAAGTTGGTTAAAGTTAAAAAACTTTCATAGTAGTTTAGGAAATGCGGGTTTCAGCGCAGTATATATATAAAAATAGCAGTATAATATAAAAATATTGAAAAAATAATCAGATTTTCCATGAAAAATGTAGGTAAAAGAGCAGAAAAAGTAATATGAAAAGAAGAAACTAGTAAAAATCACAGGAAAAAGTTGGGTAAAGATCAAAAACTTTCATACTAGTATAGGAAATGCGGGTTTCAGCGCAGTATATATATAAAAATAGCAGAATAATATAAAAATATTAAGAAAATAATCAGATTTTCCATGAAAAATGTAGGTAAAAGAGAAGAAAAAGTTATATGATAAGAAGAAACTAGTAAAAATCACAGGAAAAAGTTGGTTAAAGATCAAAAACTTTTATAGTAGCTTAGGAAATGCGTTTTTCAGTGCAGTATATATTTATAATATAAAAATATTGAGAAAATAATCAGATTTTCCATGACAAAAGTAGGTAAAAGAGCAGAAAAAGTTATATGAAAAGAAGAAACTAGTAAAAATCACAGGAAAAAGTTGGTTAAAGATCAAAAACTTTCATAGTAGTTTAGGAAATGCGGGTTTCAGCGCAGTATATATATAAAAATAGCAGTATAATATAAAAATATTGAGAAAATAATCAGATTTTCCATGAAAAATGTAGGTAAAAGAGCAGACAAAGTGATATGAAAAGAAGAAACTAGTAAAAATCACAGGAAAAAGTTGGCTAAAGATCAAAAACTTTCATAGTTGTTTAGCAAATACGGGTTTCAGCGCAGTATATTTATATATATATAATATAAAAATATTGAGAAAATAATCAGATTTTCCATGAAAAAAGTAGGTAAAAGAGCAGAAAAAGTTATATGAAAAGAAGAAACTAGTAAAAATCACAGGAAAAAGTTGGTTAAAGATCAAAAACTTTCATAGTAGTTTAGGAAATGCGGGTTTCAGCGCAGTATATATATAATATAAAAATATTGAGAAAATAATCAGATTTTCCATGAAAAAAGGTAAAAGAGCAGAAAAAGTTATATGAAAAGAAGAAACTAGTAAAAATCACAGGAAAAAGTTGGTTAAAGCTCAAAAACTTTCATAGTAGTTTAGGAAATGCGAGTTTCAGCGCAGTACATATATATATAATATAAAAATATTGAGAAAATAATCAGATCTTCCATGAAAAAAAAAGGTAAAAGAGCAGAAAAAGTTATATGAAAAGAAGAAACTAGTAAAAATCACAGGAAAAAGTTGGTTAAAGATCAAACACTTTCATAGTAGTTTAGGAAATGCGGGTTTCAGCGCAGTACATATATAAAACTAGCAGTTTAATATAAAAATATTGAGAAAATAATCAGATTTTCCATGAAAAATGTAGGTAAAAGAGCAGAAAAAGTTATATGAAAAGAAGAAACTAGTAAAAATCACAGGAAAAAGTTGGTTAAAGTTAAAAAACTTTCATAGTAGTTTAGGAAATGCGGGTTTCAGCGCAGTATATATATAAAAATAGCAGTATAATATAAAAATATTGAAAAAATAATCAGATTTTCCATGAAAAATGTAGGTAAAAGAGCAGAAAAAGTTATATGAAAAGAAGAAACTAGTAAAAATCACAGGAAAAAGTTGGGTAAAGATCAAAAACTTTCATACTAGTATAGGAAATGCGGGTTTCAGCGCAGTATATATATAAAAATAGCAGAATAATATAAAAATATTAAGAAAATAATCAGATTTTCCATGAAAACTGTAGGTAAAAGAGAAGAAAAAGTTATATGATAAGAAGAAACTAGTAAAAATCACAGGAAAAAGTTGGTTAAAGATCAAAAACTTTCATAGTAGCTTAGGAAATGCGTTTTTCAGTGCAGTATATATTTATAATATAAAAATATTGAGAAAATAATCAGATTTTCCATGACAAAAGTAGGTAAAAGAGCAGAAAAAGTTATATGAAAAGAAGAAACTAGTAAAAATCACAGGAAAAAGTTGGTTAAAGATCAAAAACTTTCATAGTAGTTTAGGAAATGCGGGTTTCAGCGCAGTATATATATAAAAATAGCAGTATAATATAAAAATATTGAGAAAATAATCAGATTTTCCATGAAAAATGTAGGTAAAAGAGCAGACAAAGTGATATGAAAAGAAGAAACTAGTAAAAATCACAGGAAAAAGTTGGCTAAAGATCAAAAACTTTCATAGTTGTTTAGCAAATACGGGTTTCAGCGCAGTATATTTATATATATATAATATAAAAATATTGAGAAAATAATCAGATTTTCCATGAAAAAAGTAGGTAAAAGAGCAGAAAAAGTTATATGAAAAGAAGAAACTAGTAAAAATCACAGGAAAAAGTTGGTTAAAGATCAAAAACTTTCATAGTAGTTTAGGAAATGCGGGTTTCAGCGCAGTATATATATATATATATATAATATAAAAATATTGAGAAAATAATCAGATTTTCCATGAAAAAAGTAGGTAAAAGAGCAGAAAAAGTTATATGAAAAGAAGAAACTAGTAAAAATCACAGGAAAAAGTTGGTTTAAGATCAAAAACTTTCATAGTAGTTTAGGAAATGCGGGTTTCAGCGCAGTATATATATAAAAATAGCAGTATTATATAAAAATATTTAGAAAATAATCAGATTTTCCAAGAAAAAAGTAGGTAAAAGAGCAGAAAAAGTTATATGAAAAGAAGAAACTAGTAAAAATGACAGGAAAAAGTTGGTTAAAGATCCAAAACTTTCATAGTAGTTTAGGAAATGCGGGTATATATATAAAAATAGCAGTATAATATAAAAATATTGAGAAAATAATCAGATTTTCCATGAAAAATGTAGGTAAAAGAGCAGACAAAGTGATATGAAAAGAAGAAACTAGTAAAAATCACAGGAAAAAGTTGGCTAAAGATCAAAAACTTTCATAGTTGTTTAGCACATACGGGTTTCAGCGCAGTATATATATATATATATAATATAAAAATATTGAGAAAATAATCTGATTTTCCATGAAAAATGTAGGTAAAAGAGCAGACAAAGTGATATGAAAAGAAGAAACTAGTAAAAATCACAGGAAAAGGTTGGTTAAAGATCAAAAACTTTCATAGTAGTTTAGGAAATGCTGGTTTCAGCGCAGTATATATATATATATATTAATAATATAAAAATATTGAGAAAATAATCAGATTTTCCATGAAAAATGTAGGTAAAAGAGCAGAAAAAGTTATATGAAAAGAAGAAACTAGTAAAAATCACAGGAAAAAGTTGGTTAAAGATCAAAAACTTTCATAGTAGTTTAGGAAATGCGGGTTTCAGCGCAGTATATATATAAAAATAGCATTATTATATAAAAATATTTAGAAAATAATCAGATTTTCCAAGAAAAAAGTAGGTAAAAGAGCAGAAAAAGTTATATAAAAAGAAGAAACTAGTAAAAATGACAGGAAAAAGTTGGTTAAAGATCCAAAACTTTCATAGTAGTTTAGGAAATGCGGGTATATATATAAAAATAGCAGTATAATATAAAAATATTGAGAAAATAATCAGATTTTCCATGAAAAATGTAGGTAAAAGAGCAGACAAAGTGATATGAAAAGAAGAAACTAGTAAAAATCACAGGAAAAGGTTGGTTAAAGATCAAAAACTTTCATAGTAGTTTAGGAAATGCTGGTTTCAGCGCAGTATATATATATATATATTTATAATATAAAAATATTGAGAAAATAATCAGATTTTCCATGAAAAATGTAGGTAAAAGAGCAGAAAAAGTTATATGAAAAGAAGAAACTAGTAAAAATCACAGGAAAAAGTTGGTTAAAGATCAAAAACTTTCATAGTAGTTTAGGAAATGTGGGTTTCAGCGCAGTATATATATGTAGTATAAAAATATTGAGAAAATAATCAGATTTTCCATGAAAATATTAGGTAAAAGAGCGGAAAAAGTTATATGAAAAGAAGAAACTAATAAAAATCACAGGAAAAATTTGGTTAAAGATCAAAAACTTTCATAGTAGTTTAGGAAATGCGGGTTTCAGCGCAGTATATATATAAAAATAGCAGTATAATATAAAAATATTGAGAAAATAATCAGATTTTCCATGAAAAAAGTAGGTAAAAAGACCAGAAAAAGTTATATGAAAAGAAGAAACCAGTAAAAATCACAGGAAAAAGTTGGTTTAAGATCAAAAACTTTCATAGTAGTTTAGGAAATGCGGGTTTCAGCGCAGTATATATATAAAAATAGCAGTATAATATAATAATATTGAGAAAATAATCAGATTTTCCATGAAAAATGTAGGTAAAAGAGCAGAAAAAGTTATATGAAAAGAAGAAACTAGTAAAAATCACAGGAAAAAGTTGGTTAAAGATCAAAAACTTTCATAGTAGTTTAGGAAATGCGGGTTTCAGCGCAGTATATATATAAAAATAGCAGTATAATATAATAACATTGAAAAAATAATCAGATTTTCCATGAAAAATGTAGGTAAAAGAGCAGAAAAAGTTATATGAAAAGAAGAAACTAGTAAAAATCACAGGAAAAAGTTGGGTAAAGATCAAAAACTTTCATACTAGTATAGGAAATGCGGGTTTTAGCGCAGTATATATATAAAAATAACAGAATAATATAAAAATATTTAGAAAATAATCAGATTTTCCAAGAAAAAAGTAGGTAAAAGAGCAGAAAAAGTTATATGAAAAGAAGAAACTAGTAAAAATGACAGGAAAAAGTTGGTTAAAGATCAAAAACTTTTATAGTAGTTTAGGAAATGCGGATATATATATGAAAATAGCAGTATAATATAAAAATATTGAGAAAATAATCAGATTTTCCATGAAAAAAGTAGGTAAAAGAGCCGAAAAAGTTATATGAAAAGAAGAAACTAGTAAAAATCACAGGAAAAAGTTGGTTAAAGATCAAACATTTTCATAGTAGTTTAGGAAATGCGGGTTTCAGCGCAGTATATATATATATATAATATAAAAATTTTGAGAAAATAATCAGATTTTCCGTGAAAAATGTAGGTAAAAGAGCAGAAAAAGTTATATGAAAAGAAGAAACTAGTAAAAATCACAGGAAATAGTTGGTTAAAGATCAAAAAATTTCATAGTAGTTTAGGAAATGCGGATTTCAGCGCAGTATGTATATAAAAATAGCAGTATAATATAAAAATATTGAGAAAATAATCAGATTTTCCATGACAAAAGTAGGTAAAAGAGCAGAAAAAGTTATATGAAAAGAAGAAACTAGTAAAAATCACAGGAAAAAGTTGGTTAAAGATCAAAAACTTTCATAGTAGTTTAGGAAATGCGGGTTTCAGCACAGTATATATATATATATATATATATATATATATATATAATATAAAAATATTGAGAAAATAATCAGATTTTCCATGAAAAAAGTAGGTAAAAGAGCAGAAAAAGTTATATGAAAAGAAGAAACTAGTAAAAATCACAGGAAAAAGTTGGTTAAAGTTCAAAAACTTTCATAGTAGTTTAGGAAATGCGGGTTTCAGCACAGTACATATATAAAAATAGCAGTATAATATAAAAATATTGAGAAAATAATCAGATTTTCCATGAAAAATGTAGGTAAAAGAGCAGAAAAAGTTATATGAAAAGAAGAAACTAGTAAAAATCACAGGAAAAAGTTGGTTAAAGATCAAAAACTTTCATAGTAGTTTAGGAAATGCGGGTTTCAGCGCAGTATATATATAAAAATAGCAGTATAATATAATAATATTGAAAAAATAATCAGATTTTCCATGAAAAATGTAGGTAAAAGAGCAGAAAAAGTTATATGAAAAGAAGAAACTACTAAAAATCACAGGAGAAAGTTGGGTAAAGATCAAAAACTTTCATACTAGTATAGGAAATGCGGGTTTCAGCGCAGTATATATATAAAAATAACAGAATAATATAAAAATATTAAGAAAATAATCAGATTTTCCATGAAAAATGTAGGTAAAAGAGAAGAAAAAGTTATATGAAAAGAAGAAACTAGTAAAAATCACAGGAAAAAGTTGATTAAAGATCAAAAACTTTCATAGTAGCTTAGGAAATGCGTTTTTCAGCGCAGTATATATTTATAATATAAAAATATTGAGAAAATAATCAGATTTTCCATGACAAAAGTAGGTAAAAGAGCAGAAAAAGTTATATGAAAAGAAGAAACTAGTAAAAATCACAGGAAAAAGTTAAGTAAAGTATAATATAAAAATATTGAGAAAATAATCAGATTTTCCATGAAAAATGTAGGTAAAAGAGAAGAAAAATTTATATTAAAAGAAGAAACTAGTAAAAATCACAGGAAAAAGTTGGTTAAAGATCAAAAACTTTCATAGTAGTTTAGCAAATGCGGGTTTCAGCGCAGTATATATATAAAAATAGCAGAATAATATAAAAATATTAAGAAAATAATCAGATTTTCCATGAAAAATGTAGGTAAAAGAGAAGAAAAAGTTATATGAAAAGAAGAAACTAGTGAAAGTCACAGGAAAAAGTTGGTTAAGGATCAAAAACTTTCATAGTAGTTTAGGAAATGCGCAGCGCAGTATATATATATATATATATATATAATATAAAAATATTGAGAAAATAATCAGATTTTCCATGAAAAAAAAAGGTAAAAGAGCAGAAAAAGTTATACGAAAAGAAGAAATTAGTAAAAATCACAGGAAAAAGTTGGTTAAAGATCAAAAACTTTCATAGTAGTTTAGGAAATGCGGGTTTCAGCGCAGTACATATATAAAACTAGCAGTATAATATAAAAATATTGAGAAAATAATCAGATTTTCCATGAAAAATGTAGGTAAAAGAGCAGAAAAAGTTATATGAAAAGAAGAAACTAGTAAAAATCACAGGAAAAAGTTGGTTAAAGTTAAAAAACTTTCATAGTAGTTTAGGAAATGCGGGTTTCAGCGCAGTATATATATATATAATATAAAAATATTGAAAAAATAATCAGATTTTCCATGAAAAATGTAGGTAAAAGAGCAGAAAAAGTTATATGAAAAGAAGAAACTAGTAAAAATCACAGGAAAAAGTTGGGTAAAGATCAAAAACTTTCATACTAGTATAGGAAATGCGGGTTTCAGCGCAGTATATATATAAAAATAGCAGAATAATATAAAAATATTAAGAAAATAATCAGATTTTCCATGAAAAATGTAGGTAAAAGAGAAGAAAAAGTTATATGATAAGAAGAAACTAGTAAAAATCACAGGAAAAAGTTGGTTAAAGATCAAAAACTTTCATAGTAGTTTAGGAAATGCGGGTTTCAGCGCAGTATATATATAAAAATAGCAGTATAATATAAAAATATTGAGAAAATAATCAGATTTTCCATGAAAAATGTAGGTAAAAGAGCAGACAAAATGATATGAAAAGAAGAAACTAGTAAAAATCACAGGAAAAAGTTGGCTTAAGATCAAAAACTTTCATAGTTGTTTAGCAAATACGGGTTTCAGCGCAGTATATATATATATAATATAAAAATATTGAGAAAATAATCAGATTTTCCATGAAAAAAGTAGGTAAAAGAGCAGAAAAAGTTATATGAAAAGAAGAAACTAGTAAAAATCACAGGAAAAAGTTGGTTAAAGATCAAAAACTTTCATAGTAGTTTAGGAAATGCGGGTTTCAGCGCAGTATATATATATATATATATAATATAAAAATATTGAGAAAATAATCAGATTTTCCATGAAAAAAGTAGGTAAAAGAGCAGAAAAAGTTATATGAAAAGAAGAAACTAGTAAAAATGACAGTAAAAAGTTGGTTAAGGATCAAAAACTTTCACAGTTGTTTAGGAAATGCGGGTATATATATAAAATAGCAGTATAATATAAAAATATTGAGAAAATAATCAGATTTTCCATGAAAAATGTAGGTAAAAGAGCAGAAAAAGTGATATGAAAAGAAGAAACTAGTAAAAATCACAGGAAAAAGTTGGTTAAAGATCAAAAACTTTCATAGTAGTTTAGGAAATGCAGGTTTCAGCGCAGTATATATATATATATAATATAAAAATATTGAGAAAATAATCAGATTTTCCATGAAAAATGTAGGTAAAAGAGCAGAAAAAGTTATATGAAAAGAAGAAACTAGTAAAAATCACAGGAAAAAGTTGGTTTAAGTTAAAAAACTTTCATAGTAGTTTAGGAAATGCGGGTTTCAGCGCAGTATATATATATATATATATAATATAAAAATATTGAGAAAATAATCAGATTTTCCATGAAAAATGTAGGTAAAAGAGAAGAAAAAGTTATATGATAAGAAGAAACTAGTAAAAATCACAGGAAAAAGTTGGTTAAAGATCAAAAACTTTCATAGTAGCTTAGGAAATGCGTTTTTCAGTGCAGTATATATTTATAATATAAAAATATTGAGAAAATAATCAGATTTTCCATGACAAAAGTAGGTAAAAGAGCAGAAAAAGTTATATGAAAAGAAGAAACTAGTAAAAATCACAGGAAAAAGTTGGTTAAAGATCAAAAACTTTCATAGTAGTTTAGGAAATGCGGGTTTCAGCGCAGTATATATATAAAAATAGCAGTATAATATAAAAATATTGAGAAAATAATCAGATTTTCCATGAAAAATGTAGGTAAAAGAGCAGACAAAGTGATATGAAAAGAAGAAACTAGTAAAAATCACAGGAAAAAGTTGGCTAAAGATCAAAAACTTTCATAGTTGTTTAGCAAATACGGGTTTCAGCGCAGTATATATATATATATATAATATAAAAATATTGAGAAAATAATCAGATTTTCCATGAAAAAAGTAGGTAAAAGATCAGAAAAAGTTATATGAAAAGAAGAAACTAGTAAAAATGACAGGAAAAAGTTGGTTAAAGATCAAAAACTTTCATAGTAGTTTACTAAATGCGGGTATATATATATAAAAATAGCAGTATAATATAAAAATATTAAGCAAATAATCAGATTTTCCATGAAAAATGTAGGTAAAAGAGCAGAAAAAGTGATATGAAAAGAAGAAACTAGTAAAAATCACAGGAAAAAGTTGGTTAAAGATCAAAAACTTTCATAGTAGTTTAGAAAATGCGGGTATATATATAAAAATAGCAGTATAATATAAAAATATTGAGAAAATAATCAGATTTTCCATCAAAAATGTAGGTAAAAGAGAAGAAAAAGTTATATGAAAAGAAGAAACTAGTAAAAATCACAGGAAAAAGTTGGTTAAAGATCAAAAACTTTCATAGTAGTTTAGCAAATGCGGGTTTCAGCGCAGTATATATATAAAAATAGCAGTATAATATAAAAATATTAAGAAAATAATCAGATTTTCCATGAAAAATGTAGGTAAAAGAGCAGAAAAAGTGATATGAAAAGAAGAAACTAGTAAAAATCACAGGAAAAAGTTGGTTAAAGATGAAAAACTTTAATAGTAGTTTAGGAAATCCGGGTATATATATAAAAATAGCAGTATAATATAAAAATATTGAGAAAATAATCAGATTTTTCATGAAAAATGTAGGTAAAAGAGCAGAAAAAGTGATATGAAAAGAAGAAACTAGTAAAAATCACAGAAAAAAGTTGGTTAAAGATCAAAAACTTTCATAGAAGTTTAGGAAATGCGCGTATATATATAAAAATAGCAGTATAATATAAAAATATTGAGAAAATAATCAGATTTTCCATGAAAAAAGGAAGGTAAAAGAGCAGAAAAAGTTATATGAAAAGAAGAAACTAGTAAAAATCACAGGAAAAAAGTTGGTTAAAGATCAAAAACTTTCATAGTAGTTTAGGAAATGCGGGTTTCAGCGCAGTATATATATATATATAATATAAAAATATTGAGAAAATAATCAGATGTTCCATGAAAAATGTAGGTAAAAGAGCAGAACAAGTTATATGAAAAGAAGAAACTAGTAAAAATGACAGGAAAAATTTGGTTAAAGATCAAAAACTTTTATAGTAGTTTAGGAAATGCGGGTTTCAGCGCAGTATATATAAAAATAGCAGTATAATATAAAAATCTTGAGAAAATAATCAGATTTTCCATGAAAAAAGTAGGTAAAAGAGCAGAAAAAGTTATATGAAAAGAAGAAACTAGTAAAAATCACAGGAAAAAGTTGGTTTGAGATCAAAAACTTTCATAGTAGTTTAGGAAATGCGGGTTTCAGCGCAGTATATATATATATATAATATAAAAATATTGAGAAAATAATCAGATTTTCCATGAAAAAAGTAGGTAAAAGAGCAGAAAAAGTTATATGAAAAGAAGAAACTAGAAAAAACACAGGAAAAAGTTGGTTAAAGATCAAAAACTTTCATAGTAGTTTAAGAAATGCGGGTTTAAGCGCAGTATATATATAAAAATATTAAGAAAATAATTAGATTTTCCATGAAAAAAGTAGGTAAAAGAGCAGAAAAAGTTATATGAAAAGAATAAACTAGTAAAAATCACAGGAATAAGTTGGTTAAAGATCAAAAACTTTCATAGTAGTTTAGGAAATGCGGGTTTCAGCGCAGTATATATATATAATATAATAATATTAAGAAAATAATCAGATTTTCCATGAAAAATGTAGGTAAAAGAGCAGAAAAAGTTATATGAAAAGAAGAAACTAGTAAAAATCACAGGAAAAAGTTGGTTTTAAGATCAAAAACGTTCATAGTAGTTTAGCAAATGCGGGTTTCAGCGCAGTATATATATAAAAATAGCAGAATAATATAAAAATATTAAGAAAATAATCAGATTTTCCATGAAAAATGTAGGTAAAAGAGAAGAAAAAGTTATATGAAAAGAAGACACTAGTAAAAGTCACAGGAAAAAGTTGGTTAAAGATCAAAAACTTTCATAGTAAATTAGGAAATGCGGATTTCAGCGCAGTATATATATAAAAATAGCAGTATAGTATAAAAATATTGAGAAAATAATCAGATTTTCCATGACAAAAGTAGGTAAAAGAGCAGAAAAAGTTATATGAAAAGAAGAAACTAGTAAAAATCACAGGAAAAAGTTGGTTAAAGATCAAAAACTTTCATAGTAGTTTAGGAAATGCGGGTATATATATAAAAATAGCAGTATAATATAAAAATATTGAGAAAATAATCAGATTTTCCATGAAAAATGTAGGTAAAAGAGCAGAAAAAGTGATATGAAAAGAAGAAACTAGTAGGACTAGTGGACAAACAAAGAAACTGTCAAAGTGGAAGTAATAATTTATCTCCGGTCCAAATGGCTGAAAAAATCGGTGCTTTAAGTGAAATTTAATTAAGGAAACACACTCACCTTATAAATTAATAGTCGGACTACCTCAGGCAATTGAAATTCGAGTAAGTCCTAACATCTAAGCTACACTATAGCAAAGGAAAAAATTGCATCAACAAACTAACCTACAAATGGTAAAAAGAGGAATATCCCACACTTCTCCGGAACACACAGGAGACAAAAAACGGCACCAAAACTTGAGTGGCAACGAACCAAAACCAACTATGGGATCTACTTCTACCCTGAGTGCTGAGAGAATGCAAGAAATTTTACTTGAAAACAACAAAAAACTAGTGGAACAATTAGCCTCAAAGGCAGATCTCCAAGATTTCATAACACAAATTTCAGCATTGAGTGCGAGGCAAGTAGAACTTGAGCAAAAAGTTGAATACCTGGAAGAACAAAACAAACGTCTCGAGAACCAGCTTGACCGACTCGTACAGATGAGTACTGAAACAAACCTCGTTGTTCACCTGCCTGTTGAAGACCAAGTGGACATGTCCGAAAAGGCTATATCCATTTGCGCCGGGTTAGCTGACGCAACTCCGAACCAAATCGTCGAGTCGGCGTATAGGATACACAGCCATAACACTAACAAATCTACGATAATTTTAAAGATGAGGTCGAAGGAGTCTGCCTGGAGCGTGATGAAAAATGCTTTCAAATTGAAGGGTACTAGAATAAGCATCCTAAAGGACTTACCCTATAACGTTAGACAACGTCGGGCAAAAATGATTCCCATCATGAAAGAGCTCCGTCAAAAAGACTCATCTATCAAAATCTCTCTGCGAGATGACAAGCTCCACATAGCCAAGAAAGTCTTTACTTGGGACTCCGCGCTTGGGTTGAGGTGTGGTGAAAAAAGTGGGATCGAAGTAATTCAATATATTTTTGGTGACATTTCGATAAACAAAAACCTATGTGTTAATGTAAACAAAAGTATAAACAAAACAGCTGAGAAAGAAAACACATCTCCCAAAACTTCAAATTTGACGACTTATGTCAATCGCAGCAGTGATGCCAAACTAAGTAAAATACCAATATGCGAAAAATCTTTGGGTCCATCCACAAGCTCTAAGGCGCCTGTACAAGACGCATGATGTACACATGTCTACCAGAAAGATTCTGAAAAAATCCTAGTTATTAAGAAAATAAAAATTTTAAGTTACAATGTATCAGGTCTAAAAAATAAGATGAATTTTGCAACATTTTTTAATTATGTAAAAAGTTTTGATATTTTTGTATTATTTGAAACACATCTATTAGAGAATGAAGAAATTAGATTTAAGAATATTTTCTCAAACTATGAACTAGTCTGGTCTCCCGCCGTAAAAACTTCACTTTTCGGGAGAGGAAGTGGTGGAACACTATTCGGCTTTCGTGACGACCTCGAAGGACTGTATACGAGTACCTTTATAAAAGCTGGTGAAATGGATGCTATAAACCTGAAAGTGAATACATTGGACGTAGTGTTGGTACCTATCTACTTAAACTGTAATCAGTGGCAGCGTGATTTCGATAAACTCTGCGACTCACTGCACTCCTTTGACTGTACGAATATAATGCTTATTGGAGATTTCAATGGGCGTGTAGGACTCACACAAAATAACTTCGCATCGGGATACAACAGTACTCTGCTGAAGACGTGTCGCAAATCTAAAGACCCAATTTGTGATAACAAAGGAACAAATATACTTGAACTTGCTGATGAGTATGACATGTGCTTGTTGAATGGTAGTTGTGAAGGAGACCCAAAGGGAGAACTGACCTTTATTAGAGGAACAACATGCTCAATAATCGATTACTGTTTTGTTTCGGGAAATTGGCTCAAGCTTCTGGACAGGTTCCGAGTAGGAAGCGAGATCTTTTCGGACCACATGCCCTTGGAAGTAACCCTCATTTCTACTGATAGTGCTAACTATGCTTACGCAAAACCATAAAGTCTTCTGCCGAAATTTGTCTGGAATGACAGAATAACGGAATCGTATCAGCGAAACATGAATGTGAATCTTATGGAACTTCGCACACAGCACTGTACACTCAATATCGAGACTCTAACGGAAATAATAAAGAAATCCATACCACATCAGAAAGATTCAATATCTCATAAAATATATAAACAAAAATGGTTCGATTCGGATTGCATAAAAGCTAGAAACAAATCGTTCAAGTTTCTCAATCTTCTAAGGTCGAATAACTCCAACATTTTTAAAGCACTCTATCAGGATGCCAACAAGGAATATAAGCGCATTTGTTATATAAAAAAAGTAGCATTTGAACAACAAAACATTGCGATCATAAACACCTCAAAATCTTCTGCTCAGTTCTGGAAAGCTGTCAAATACCTAAATGGATACACGTCTAACATCTCTGTAACTCTTAAAGCCCAGCAACTCAGAACCCATTTTGAGAAACTTCTTAATGCACCATTAACCTCGCCACTATACCAATATGCAGCCCCTCTGCTCTTAGACGAAAAATTAGACTGTGCATTTACTCTGGAAGAAGTCAATGAAGTAATAAGCAAATCGAAATCAAATAAAGCACCTGGTATTGATCGCATCCCGTTTGAGTTCTATAAAAATTGCACCTACGATTTTATGAATTCTCTCACAATCGAGTTTAACAGAATATTTGACTCCGCTAGCATCCCCGATGTATTCAGGCAAGCAATCATTTTCCCTCTACACAAAAAAGGCGACTACGGGGACCCGAATAACTACAGAGGAATCACATTTTTAAACACTTCAGCCAAGCTGTTTGCTTCATTAATTTACAAAATATTGTATGAATGGGTTCAAGAACACAACATCCTTAAAGAATTCCAAGCTGGTTTTAGGAAAGGTTATTCTACAATCGACCAGATATTCTGCTTAGCAAACATTGCTGAAAAATTTAAGAGCAAGAAAAAAAAGCTGTACGCCTTCTTTGTTGATTTTCGAGCAGCGTTTGATTCAATACCACGTGAAGCACTCTTTTACAAACTTTCCAAAATCGGTGTATCAAGCAAAATTATTCGAATCCTGAGAGCCTTGTATGAGAATAATATTGCACATGTATGGAATGGAGACATAATTTCTGAAGATTTTGAAATTACAATGGGGGTTAAACAAGGCTGTATTCTTAGCGCACTGCTTTTTATATTATACATCAATGATATAACAGATGATGTCAAAGGTGGTATAAGATTCAATGATGCATTAATTCCGGCACTGATGTATGCCGATGATATCGTCTTTCTGTGCGACACTATACAAGGCATGCAATTAATGGTAAACAGGATTAATGCTTTTTGTAAATGTTGGAATCTCACCATACATCTTGGTAAATCAAAAATGATGATATTCAGAAATGCAGGAGGCCGCATCTCACATTTGGAAAAGTGGAAGTTAGACGGGGAAGAGATTGAAGTAGTATCCAGATACAAATACCTAGGTATCTTAACATCGTCCTCTTTAAATTTTAAACCACACTTTGAAGAAAAATTAGCTGTTGCTAAACGAGCTATCTCTTCTATTTGGGAACGTTGCTTCAAAAATAAATATGTATCACAAAGTGCAAAACAAAATTTATTCCACTCAACCGCAGCGTCGATAATGCTCTACGGAGCTCAGGTATGGGGTTACAAATCCTACGATGCCGTGGAAAAATTCCTTCGGTACTTTTTGAAGAAGATATTCCGGTTACCAAAAAATACGAACTACATGCTACATCTTGAAACGGGAACTCCTCCTCTGTTATTGTACACGCGTAAAATACACTTCAACTATATCATAAAAATTCTAGAGATGAACGATTGCAGATTACCAAATGTAGTTTTAAGAAGTATAATAAGAACAAACGGATACCTTTGCGAAGAATGGAAGAAAACAGCTTCTGAATGCGGACTAAACCTGTCTATTCAGGAGAATGAGCATCCTCATCTCTTAAGAGAGAAATTTAACTCGATTTTAGAGAATTTTGGTAGACATTCATATGACCAATATGTCGAAGAAGCTGAAACATCACTGTTTAGAAATTATTACAGCAAAATAAACCATTTTCTAAATGAAAAAACACACTTTCTTGACAGTCACACAGCTGACAAAATAAGCACCATTTTCAAATTGAGAGGGGAACTCGTTCAGTTAAACTTTATACATCATAGACCAGATTTACCAATACTCTGTGACCTATGCAATATGAAAAAGAAAGAAGACATTTTACACTTTCTTGGAGTTTGTCCGATTCTTAAAGAATTTCGAATTTCAATTTTCGGAAAACATAATTTAGACGAAGATGAAGTAATTAGCATATTAAATGGAGAAAAAGGATGGAAGGATTTATATGACTACTCAGTAGCAGCACTTTGTTATAGAAAGCGTATCATAGATGGAGATTTTTAATGTAAAACTTATGTATATATTTTGTCAACCTGGTAGACGTTTTGTCAACGTTAAATGACTTAGGTAACTATTTGAATTGTAAAACATTTATTGAAAATAAAAGTCAACTAAACTAAAAAACTAAAAAAAGAAGAAACTAGTAAAAATCACAGGAAAAAGTTGGTTAAAGATCAAAAACTTTCATAGTAGTTTAGGCGGGTTTCAGCGCAGTATATATATATAAAAATAGCAGTATAATATAAAAATATTGAGAAAATAATCAGATTTTCCATGAAAAATGTAGGTAAAAGAGCAGAAAAAGTTATATGAAAAGAAGAAACTAGTAAAAATCACAGGAAAAAGTTGGTTAAAGATCAAAAACTTTCATAGTAGTTTAGGAAATGCGGGTTTCAGCGCAGTATATATATAAAAATAGCAGTATAAAATAAAAATATTGAGAAAATAATCAGATTTTCCATGAAAAAAGTAGGTAAAAGAGCAGAAAAGCTTATATGAAAAGAAGAAACTAGTAAAAATCACAGGAAAAAGTTGGGTAAAGATCAAAAACTTTCATACTAGTATAGGAAATGCGGGTTTCAGCGCAGTATATATATAAAAATAGCAGTATAATATAAAAATATTGAGAAAATAATCAGATTTTCCATGAAAAATGTAGGTAAAAGAGCAGAAAAAGTTATATGAAAAGAAGAAACTAGTAAAAATCACAGGAAAAAGTTGGTAAAGGATCAAAAACTTTCATAGTAGTTTAGGAAATGCGGGTTTCAGCGCAGTATATATTTATAATATAAAAATATTGAGAAAATAATCAGATTTTCCATGACAAAAGTAGGTAAAAGAGCAGAAAAAGTTATATGAAAAGAAGAAACTAGTAAAACTCACAGGAAAAAGTTGGGTAAAGATCAAAAACTTTCATACTAGTATAGGAAATGCGGGTTTCAGCGCAGTATATATATAAAAATAGCAGTATAATATAAAAATATTGAGAAAATAATCAGATTTTCCATGAAAAATGTAGGTAAAAGAGCAGAAAAAGTTATATGAAAAGAAGAAACTAGTAAAAATCACAGGAAAAAGTTGGTAAAGGATCAAAAACTTTCATAGTAGTTTAGGAAATGCGGGTTTCAGCGCAGTATATATTTATAATATAAAAATATTGAGAAAATAATCAGATTTTCCGTGAAAAATGTAGGTAGAAGAGCAGAAAAAGTTATATGAAAAGAAGAAACTAGTAAAAATCACAGGAAAAAGTTGGTTAAAGATCAAAAACTTTCATAGTAGTTTAGGAAATGCGGGTTTCAGCGCAGTATATATATAAAAATAGCAGTATAATATAAAAATATTGAGAAAATAATCAGATTTTCCCTGAAAAAAGTAGGTAAAAGAGCAGAAAAGTTTATATGAAAAGAAGAAACTAGTAAAAATCACAGGAAAAAGTTGGGTAAAGATCAAAAACTTTCATACTAGTATAGGAAATGCGGGTTTCAGCGCAGTATATATAAAAATAGCAGTATAATATAAAAATATTGAGAAAATAATCAGATTTTCCATGAAAAATGTAGGTAAAAGAGAAGAAAAAGTTATATGAAAAGAAGAAACTAGTAAAAATCACAGGAAAAAGTTGGTTAAAGATCAAAAACTTTCATAGTAGTTTAGGAAATGCGGGTTTCAGCGCAGTATATATTTATAATATAAAAATATTGAGAAAATAATCAGATTTTCCATGACAAAAGTAGGTAAAAGAGCAGAAAAAGTTATATGAAAAGAAGAAACTAGTAAAAATTACAGGAAAAAGTTGGTTAAAGATCAAAAACTTTCATAGTAGTTTAGCAAATGCGGGTTTCAGCGCAGTATATATAAAAATAGCAGAATAATATAAAAATATTAAGAAAATAATCAGATTTTCCATGAAAAAATGTAGGTAAAAGAGAAGAAAAAGTTATATGAAAAGAAGAAACTAGTAAGAATCACAGGAAAAAGTTGGTTAAAGATCAAAAACTTTCATAGTTGTTTAGGAAATGCGGGTTTCAGCGCAGTATATATTTATAATATAAAAATATTGAGAAAATAATCAGATTTTCCATGACAAAAGTAGGTAAAAGAGCAGAAAAAGTTATATGAAAAGAAGAAACTAGTAAAAATCACAGGAAAAAGTTGGTTAAAGATCAAAAACTTCCATAGTAGTTTCGGAAATGCGGGTTTCAGCGCAGTATATATTTGAAAATAGCAGTATAATATAAAAATATTGAGAAAATAATCAGATTTTCCATGAAAAATGTAGGTAAAAGAGCAGAAAAAGTGATATGAAAAGAAGAAACTAGTAAAAATCACAAGAAAAAGTTGGTTAAAGATCAAAAACTTTCATAGTAGTTTAGGAAATGCGGGTTTCAGCGCAGTATATATTTGAAAATAGCAGTATAATATAAAAATATTGAGAAAATAATCAGATTTTCCATGAAAAAAGTAGGTAAAAGAGCAGAAAAAGTTATATGAAAAGAAGAAACTAGTAAAAATCACAGGAAAAAGTTGGTTAAAGATCAAAAACTTTCATAGTAGTTTAGGAAATACGTGTTTCAGCGCAGTATATATATAAAAATAGCAGAATAATATAAAAATATTAAGAAAATAATCAGATTTTCCATGAAAAATTTAGGTAAAAGAGCAGAAAAAGTTATATGAAAAGAAGAAACTAGTAAAAATCACAGGAAAAAGTTGGTTAAAGATCAAAAACTTTCATAGTAGTTTAGGAAATACGGGTTTCAGCGCAGTATATATATATAAAAATAGCAGAATAATATAAAAATATTAAGAAAATAATCAGATTTTCCATGAAAAATTTAGGTAAAAGAGAAGAAAAAGTTATATGAAAAGAAGAAACTAGTAAGAATCACAGGAAAAAGTTGGTTAAAGATCAAAAACTTTCATAGTAGTTTAGGAAATGCGGGTTTCAGCGCAGTATATATTTATAATATAAAAATATTGAGAAAATAATCAGATTTTCCATGAAAAAAGTAGGTAAAAGAGCAGCAAAAGTTATATGAAAAGAAGAAACTAGTAAAAATCACAGGAAAAAGTTGGTTAAAGATCAAAAACTTCCATAGCAGTTTAGGAAATGCGGGTTTCAGCGCAGTATATATATAAAAATAGCAGTATAATATAAAAATATTGAGAAAATAATCAGATTTTCCGTGAAAAATGAAGGTAAAAGAGCAGAAAAAGTTATATGAAAAGAAGAAACTAGTAAAAATCACAGGAAAAAGTTGGTTAAAAATCAAAAACTTTCATAGCAGTTTAGGAAATGCGGGTTTCAGCGCAGTATATATATAAAAATAGCAGTATAATATAAAAATATTAAGAAAATAATCACATTTTAAATGAAAAAAGTAGGTAAAAGAGCAGAAAAAGTTATATGAAAAGAAGAAACTAGTAAAAATCACAGGAAAAAGTTGGTTAATGATCAAAAAACTTTCATAGTAGTTCAGGAAATGCGGGTTTCAGCGCAGTATATATATATAATATAAAAATATTGAGAAAATAATCAGATTTTCCGTGAAAAAATGTAGGTAAAAGAGCAGAAAAAGTTTATATGAAAAGAAGAAAACTAGTAAAAATCACAGGAAAAAGTTGGTTAAAGATCAAAAACTTTCATAGTAGTTTAGGAAATGCGGGTTTTCAGCGCAGTATATATATATAATATAAAAATATTGAGAAAATAATCAGATTTTCCGTGAAAAATGTAGGTAAAAGAGCAGAAAAAGTTATATGAAAAGAAGAAACTAGTAAAAATCACAGGAAAAAGTTGGTTAAAGATCAAAAACTTTCATAGTTGTTTAGGAAATGCGGGTTTCAGCGCAGTATATATTTGAAAATAGCAGTATAATATAAAAATATTGAGAAAATAATCAGATTTTCCCTGAAAAATGTAGGTAAAAGAGCAGACAAAGTTATATGAAAAGAAGAAACTAGTAAAAATCACAGGAATTAGTTGGTTAAAGATCAAAAAACTTTCATAGTAGTTTAGGAATTGCGGGTTTCAGCGCAGTATATATATGACAAATAGCAGTATAATATAAAAATATTGAGAAAATAATCAGATTTTCCATGAAAAATGTAGGCAAAAAGAGCAGAAAAAGTGATATGAAAAGAAGAAACTAGTAAAAATCACAGGAAAAAGTTGGTTAAAGATCAAAAACTTTCATAGTAGTTTAGGAAATGCGGGTTTCAGCGCAGTATATATATATATATAATATAAAAATATTGAGAAAATAATCAGATTTTCCATGAGAAAAAAGTAGGTAAAAGAGCAGAAAAAGTTATATGAAAGAGAAGAAACTAGTAATAATCACAGGAAAAAGTTGGTTAAAGATCAAAAACTTCCATAGTAGTTTCGGAAATGCGGGTTTCAGCGCAGTATATATATTTGAAAATAGCAGTATAATATAAAAATATTGAGAAAATAATCAGATTTTCCATGAAAAATGTAGGTAAAAGAGCAGAAAAAAGTGATATGAAAAGAAGAAGAAACTAGTTAATAAATCACAGGAAAAAGTTGGTTAAAGATCAAAAACTTTCATAGTAGTTTAGGAAATGCGGGTTTCAGCGCAGTATATATTTGAAAATAGCAGTATAATATAAAAATATTGAGAAAATAATCAGATTTTCCATGAAAAAAGTAGGTAAAAGAGCAGAAAAAGTTATATGAAAAGAAGAAACTAGTAAAAATCACAGGAAAAAAGTTGGTTAAAGATCAAAAACTTTCATAGTAGTTTAGGAAATACGGGTTTCAGCGCAGTATATATATAAAAATAGCAGAATAATATAAAAATATTAAGAAAATAATCAGATTTTCCATGAAAAATTTAGGTAAAAGAGCAGAAAAAGTTATATGAAAAGAAGAAACTAGTAAAAATCACAGGAAAAAGTTGGTTAAAGATCAAAAACTTTCATAGTAGTTTAGGAAATACGGGTTTCAGCGCAGTATATATATATAAAAATAGCAGAATAATATAAAAATATTAAGAAAATAATCAGATTTTCCATGAAAAATTTAGGTAAAAGAGAAGAAAAAGTTATATGAAAAGAAGAAACTAGTAAGAATCACAGGAAAAAGTTGGTTAAAGATCAAAAACTTTCATAGTAGTTTAGGAAATGCGGGTTTCAGCGCAGTATATATTTATAATATAAAAATATTGAGAAAATAATCAGATTTTCCATGAAAAAAGTAGGTCAAAGAGCAGAAAAAGTTATATGAAAAGAAGAAACTAGTAAAAATCACAGGAAAAAGTTGGTTAAAGATCAAAAACTTCCATAGCAGTTTAGGAAATGCGGGTTTCAGCGCAGTATATATATAAAAATAGCAGTATAATATAAAAATATTGAGAAAATAATCAGATTTTCCGTGAAAAATGAAGGTAAAAGAGCAGAAAAAGTTATATGAAAAGAAGAAACTAGTAAAAATCACAGGAAAAAGTTGGTTAAAAATCAAAAACTTTCATAGCAGTTTAGGAAATGCGGGTTTCAGCGCAGCATATATATAAAAATAGCAGTATAATATAAAAATATTAAGAAAATAATCACATTTTAAATGAAAAAAGTAGGTAAAAGAGCAGAAAAAGTTATATGAAAAGAAGAAACTAGTAAAAATCACAGGAAAAAGTTGGTTAATGATCAAAAACTTTCATAGTAGTTCAGGAAATGCGGGTTTCAGCGCAGTATATATGTATAATTTAAAAATATTGAGAAAATAATCAGATTTTCCATGAAAAATGTAGGTAAAAGAGCAGAAAAAGTTATATGAAAAGAAGAAACTAGTAAAAATCACAGGAAAAAGTTGGTTAAAGATCAAAAACTTCCATAGTAGTTTAGGAAATGCGGGTTTCAGCGCAGTATATATTTGAAAATAGCAGTATAATATAAAAATATTGAGAAAATAATCAGATTTTCCCTGAAAAATGTAGGTAAAAGAGCAGACAAAGTTATATGAAAAGAAGAAACTAGTAAAAATCACAGGAATAAGTTGGTTAAAGATCAAAAACTTTCATAGTAGTTTAGGAATTGCGGGTTTCAGCGCAGTATATATATGAAAATAGCAGTATAATATAAAAATATTGAGAAAATAATCAGATTTTCCATGAAAAATGTAGGCAAAAGAGCAGAAAAAGTGATATGAAAAGAAGAAACTAGTAAAAATCACAGGAAAAAGTTGGTTAAAGATCAAAAACTTTCATAGTAGTTTAGGAAATGCGGGTTTCAGCGCAGTATATATATATATATAATATAAAAATATTGAGAAAATAATCAGATTTTCCATGAAAAAAGTAGCTAAAAGAGCAGAAAAAGTTATATGAAAAGAAGAAACTAGTAATAATCACAGGAAAAAGTTGGTTAAAGATCAAAAACGTTCATAGTAGTTTAGGAAATACGGGTTTCAGCGCAGTATATATATAAAAATAGCAGAATAATATAAAAATATTAAGAAAATAATCAGATTTTCCATGAAAAATTTAGGTAAAAGAGAAGAAAAAGTTATATGAAAAGAAGAAACTAGTAAGAATCACAGGAAAAAGTTGGTTAAAGATCAAAACCTTTCATAGTAGTTTAGGAAATGCGGGTTTCAGCGCAGTATATATTTATAATATAAAAATATTGAGAAAATAATCAGATTTTACATGACAAAAGTAGGTAAAAGAGCAGAAAAATTTATATGAAAAGAAGAAACTAGTAAAAATCACAGGAAAAAGTTGGTTAAAGATCAAAAACTTCCATAGTAGTTTAGGAAATGCGGGTTTCAGCGCAGTATATATATGAAAATAGCAGTGTAATATAAAAATATTGAGAAAATAATCAGATTTTCCATGAAAAATGTAGGTAAAAGAGCAGAACAAGTGATATGAAAAGAAGAAACTAGTAAAAATCACAGGGAAAAGTTGGTTAAAGATCAAAAACTTTCATAGTAGTTTAGGAAATGCGGGTTTCAGCGCAGTATATATATAAAAATAGCAGTATAATATAAAAATATTGAGAAAATAATCAGATTTTCCATGAAAAATGTAGGTAAAAGAGCAGAAAAAGTGATATGAAAAGAAGAAACTAGTAAAAATCACAGGAAAAAGTTGGTTAAAGATCAAAAACTTTTATAGTAGTTTAGGAAATGCGGGTTTCAGCGCAGTATATATATAAAAATAGCAGTATAATATAAAAATATTGAGAAAATAATCAGATTTTCCATGAAAAAAGTAGGTAAAAGAGCAGAAAAGCTTATATGAAAAGAAGAAACTAGTAAAAATCACAGGAAAAAGTTGGGTAAAGATCAAAAACTTTCATACTAGTATAGGAAATGCGGGTTTCAGCGCAGTATATATATATAAATAGCAGTATAATGTAAAAATATTGAGAAAATAATCAGATTTTCCATGAAAAATTTAGGTAAAAGAGAAGAAAAAGTTATATGAAAAGAAGAAACTAGTAAAATCCACAGGAAAAAGTTGGTAAAGGATCAAAAACTTTCATAGTAGTTTAGGAAATGCGGGTTTCAGCGCAGTATATATTTATAATATAAAAATATTGAGAAAATAATCAGATTTTCCATGACAAAAGTAGGTAAAAGAGCAGAAAAAGTTATATGAAAAGAAGAAACTAGTAAAAATCACAGGAAAAAGTTGGTAAAGGATCAAAAACTTTCATAGTAGTTTAGGAAATGCGGGTTTCAGCGCAGTATATATTTATAATATAAAAATATTGAGAAAATAATCAGATTTTCCGTGAAAAATTTAGGTAGAAGAGCAGAAAAAGTTATATGAAAAGAAGAAACTAGTAAAAATCACAGGAAAAAGTTGGTTAAAGATCAAAAACTTTCATAGTAGTTTAGGAAATGCGGGTTTCAGCGCAGTATATATATAAAAATAGCAGTATAATATAAAAATATTGAGAAAATATTCAGATTTTCCATGAAAAAAGTAGGTAAAAGAGCAGAAAAGTTTATATGAAAAGAAGAAACTAGTAAAAATCACAGGAAAAAGTTGGGTAAAGATCAAAAACTTTCATACTAGTATAGGAAATGCGGGTTTCAGCGCAGTATATATAAAAATAGCAGTATAATATAAAAATATTGAGAAAATAATCAGATTTTCCATGAAAAATGTAGAAAAGAGAAGAAAAAGTTATATGAAAAGAAGAAACTAGTAAAAATCACAGGAAATAGTTGGTAAATTATCAAAAACTTTCATAGTAGTTTAGGAAATGCGGGTTTCAGCGCAGTATATATTTATAATATACAAATATTGAGAAAATAATCAGATTTTCCATGACAAAAGTAGGTAAAAGAGCAGAAAAAGTTACATGAAAAGAAGAAACTAGTAAAAATTACAGGAAAAAGTTGGTTAAAGATCAAAAACTTTCATAGTAGTTTAGCAAATGCGGGTTTCAGCGCAGTATATATAAAAATAGCAGAATAATATAAAAATATTAAGAAAATAATCAGATTTTCCATGAAAAATGTAGGTAAAAGAGAAGAAAAAGTTATATGAAAAGAAGAAACTAGTAAGAATCACAGGAAAAAGTTGGTTAAAGATCAAAAACTTTCATAGTTGTTTAGGAAATGCGGGTTTCAGCGCAGTATATATTTATAATATAAAAATATTGAGAAAATAATCAGATTTTCCATGACAAAAGTAGGTAAAAGAGCAGAAAAAGTTATATGAAAAGAAGAAACTAGTAAAAATCACAGGAAAAAGTTGGTTAAAGATCAAAAACTTCCATAGTAGTTTAGGAAATGCGGGTTTCAGCGCAGTATATATTTGAAAATAGCAGTATAATATAAAAATATTGAGAAAATAATCAGATTTTCCATGAAAAATGTAGGTAAAAGAGCAGAAAAAGTGATATGAAAAGAAGAAACTAGTAAAAATCACAGGAAAAAGTTAGTTAAAGATCAAAAACTTTCATAGTAGTTTAGGAAATGCGGGTTTCAGCGCAGTATATATATATAATATAAAAATATTGAGGAAATAATCAGATTTTCCATGACAAAAGTAGGTAAAAGAGCAGAAAAAGTTATATGAAAAGAAGAAACTAGTAAAAATCACAGGAAAAAGTTGGTTAAAGATCAAAAACTTTCATAGTAGTTTAGGAAATGCGGGTTTCAGCGCAGTATATATATATATATAATATAAAAATATTGAGAAAATAATCAGATTTTCCATGAAAAAAGTAGGTAAAAGAGCAGAAAAAGTTATATGAAAAGAAGAAACTAGTAAAAATCACAGGAAAAAGTTGGTTAAAGATCAAAAACTTTCATAGTAGTTTAGGAAATGCGGGTTTCAGCGCAGTATATATATATAATATAAAAATATTGAGAAAATAATCAGATTTTCCGTGAAAAATGTAGGTAAAAGAGCAGAAAAAGTTATATGAAAAGAAGAAACTAGTAAAAATCACAGGAAAAAGTTGGTTAAAGATCAAAAACTTTCATAGTAGTTTAGGAAATGCGGGTTTCAGCGCAGTATATATTTGAAAATAGCAGTATAATATAAAAATATTGAGAAAATAATCAGATTTTCCCTGAAAAATGTAGGTAAAAGAGCAGACAAAGTTATATGAAAAGAAGAAACTAGTAAAAATCACAGGAATAAGTTGGTTAAAGATCAAAAACTTTCATAGTAGTTTAGGAATTGCGGGTTTCAGCGCAGTATATATATGAAAATAGCAGTATAATATAAAAATATTGAGAAAATAATCAGATTTTCCATGAAAAATGTAGGCAAAAGAGCAGAAAAAGTGATATGAAAAGAAGAAACTAGTAAAAATCACAGGAAAAAGTTGGTTAAAGATCAAAAACTTTCATAGTAGTTTAGGAAATGCGGGTTTCAGCGCAGTATATATATATATATAATATAAAAATATTGAGAAAATAATCAGATTTTCCATGAAAAAAGTAGGTAAAAGAGCAGAAAAAGTTATATGAAAAGAAGAAACTAGTAATAATCACAGGAAAAAGTTGGTTAAAGATCAAAAACTTTCATAGTAGTTTAGGAAATACGGGTTTCAGCGCAGTATATATATAAAAATAGCAGAATAATATAAAAATATTAAGAAAATAATCAGATTTTCCATGAAAAATTTAGGTAAAAGAGAAGAAAAAGTTATATGAAAAGAAGAAACTAGTAAGAATCACAGGAAAAAGTTGGTTAAAGATCAAAACCTTTCATAGTAGTTTAGGAAATGCGGGTTTCAGCGCAGTATATATTTATAATATAAAAATATTGAGAAAATAATCAGATTTTCCATGACAAAAGTAGGTACAAGAGCAGAAAAATTTATATGAAAAGAAGAAACTAGTAAAAATCACAGGAAAAAGTTGGTTAAAGATCAAAAACTTCCATAGTAGTTTAGGAAATGCGGGTTTCAGCGCAGTATATATATGAAAATAGCAGTGTAATATAAAAATATTGAGAAAATAATCAGATTTTCCATGAAAAATGTAGGTAAAAGAGCAGAACAAGTGATATGAAAAGAAGAAACTAGTAAAAATCACAGGGAAAAGTTGGTTAAAGATCAAAAACTTTCATAGTAGTTTAGGAAATGCGGGTTTCAGCGCAGTATATATATAAAAATAGCAGTATAATATAAAAATATTGAGAAAATAATCAGATTTTCCATGAAAAATGTAGGTAAAAGAGCAGAAAAAGTGATATGAAAAGAAGAAACTAGTAAAAATCACAGGAAAAAGTTGGTTAAAGAACAAAAACTTTTATAGTAGTTTAGGAAATGCGGGCTTCAGCGCAGTATATATATAAAAATAGCAGTATAATATAAAAATATTGAGAAAATAATCAGATTTTCCATGAAAAAAGTAGGTAAAAGAGCAGAAAAGCTTATATGAAAAGAAGAAACTAGTAAAAATCACAGGAAAAAGTTGGGTAAAGATCAAAAACTTTCATACTAGTATAGGAAATGCGGGTTTCAGCGCAGTATATATATATAAATAGCAGTATAATGTAAAAATATTGAGAAAATAATCAGATTTTCCATGAAAAATGTAGGTAAAAGAGAAGAAAAAGTTATATGAAAAGAAGAAACTAGTAAAATCCACAGGAAAAAGTTGGTAAAGGATCAAAAACTTTCATAGTAGTTTAGGAAATGCGGGTTTCAGCGCAGTATATATTTATAATATAAAAATATTGAGAAAATAATCAGATTTTCCATGACAAAAGTAGGTAAAAGAGCAGAAAAAGTTATATGAAAAGAAGAAACTAGTAAAAATCACAGGAAAAAGTTGGTAAAGGATCAAAAACTTTCATAGTAGTTTAGGAAATGCGGGTTTCAGCGCAGTATATATTTATAATATAAAAATATTGAGAAAATAATCAGATTTTCCGTGAAAAATTTAGGTAGAAGAGCAGAAAAAGTTATATGAAAAGAAGAAACTAGTAAAAATCACAGGAAAAAGTTGGTTAAAGATCAAAAACTTTCATAGTAGTTTAGGAAATGCGGGTTTCAGCGCAGTATATATATAAAAATAGCAGTATAATATAAAAATATTGAGAAAATATTCAGATTTTCCATGAAAAAAGTAGGTAAAAGAGCAGAAAAGTTTATATGAAAAGAAGAAACTAGTAAAAATCACAGGAAAAAGTTGGGTAAAGATCAAAAACTTTCATACTAGTATAGGAAATGCGGGTTTCAGCGCAGTATATATAAAAATAGCAGTATAATATAAAAAATATTGAGAAAATAATCAGATTTTTCCATGAAAAATGTAGAAAAGAGAAGAAAAAGTTATATGAAAAGAAGAAACTAGTAAAAATCACAGGAAATAGTTGGTAAAGGATCAAAAACTTTCATAGTAGTTTAGGAAATGCGGGTTTCAGCGCAGTATATATTTATAATATACAAATATTGAGAAAATAATCAGATTTTCCATGACAAAAGTAGGTAAAAGAGCAGAAAAAGTTATATGAAAAGAAGAAACTAGTAAAAATTACAGGAAAAAGTTGGTTAAAGATCAAAAACTTTCATAGTAGTTTAGCAAATGCGGGTTGCAGCGCAGTATATATAAAAATAGCAGAATAATATAAAAATATTAAGAAAATAATCAGATTTTCCATGAAAAATGTAGGTAAAAGAGAAGAAAAAGTTATATGAAAAGAAGAAACTAGTAAAAATCACAGGAAAAAGTTGGTTAAAGATCAAAAACTTTCATAGTTGTTTAGGAATGCGGGTTTCAGCGCAGTATATATTTATAATATAAAAATATTGAGAAAATAATCAGATTTTCCATGACAAAAAGTAGGTAAAAGAGCAGAAAAAGTTATATGAAAAGAAGAAACTAGTAAAAATCACAGGAAAAAAGTTGGTTAAAGATCAAAAACTTCCATAGTAGTTTAGGAAATGCGGGTTTCAGCGCAGTATATATTTGAAAATAGCAGTATAATATAAAAATATTGAGAAAATAATCAGATTTTCCATGAAAAATGTAGGTAAAAGAGCAGAAAAAGTGATATGAAAAGAAGAAACTAGTAAAAATCACAGGAAAAAGTTGGTTAAAGATCAAAAACTTTCATAGTAGTTTAGGAAATGCGGGTTTCAGCGCAGTATATATATATAATATACAAATATTGAGGAAATAATCAGATTTTCCATGACAAAAGTAGGTAAAAGAGCAGAAAAAGTTATATGAAAAGAAGAAACTAGTAAAAATCACAGGAAAAAGTTGGTTAAAGATCAAAAACTTTCATAGTAGTTTAGGAAATGCGGGTTTCAGCGCAGTATATATATATATATAATATAAAAATATTGAGAAAATAATCAGATTTTCCATGAAAAAAGTAGGTAAAAGAGCAGAAAAAGTTATATGAAAAGAAGAAACTAGTAAAAATCACAGGAAAAAGTTGGTTAAAGATCAAAAACTTTCATAGTAGTTTAGGAAATGCGGGTTTCAGCGCAGTATATTTATATATATATAATATAAAAATATTGAGAAAATAATCAGATTTTCCATGAAAAAAAATAGGTAAAAGAGCAGAAAAAGTATTATTATTATTATTATTATTATTATTATTATTATTATTATTATTATTATTATTATTATTATTATTATTATTATTATTATTATTATTATTATTATTATTATTATTATTGTTATTATTATTATTATTATTATTGTTAGTATTATTTTTATAATTATTATTATTATTAATATTATTATTATTATTATTATTAATATAATTATTATTATTATTATTATTAATATTATTATTATTATTATTATTATTATTATTATTATTATAATTATTATTATTATTATTATTATTATTATTATTATTATTATTATTATTATTATTATTATTATTATTATTATTATTATTATTTTTATTATTATTATTATTATTATTATTATAATTATTATTATTATTATTATTAGTATTATTATTATAATTATTATTTTAATTATAATTATTACAATTATTATTATTATTATTTTTATTATTATTATTATTATTATTATAATTATTATTGTTAGTATTATTTTTATTATTATTATTATTATTATTACTATTATTTTTATTATTATTATTATTATTGCTATTATTATTATTATTATTATTATTATTATTATTATTATTATTATTATTATTATTATTATTATTATTATTATTATTATTATTATTATTATTATTATTATTATTATTATTATTATATTATTATTATTATTATTATTATTATTATTATTATTATTATTATTATTATTATTATTATTATTATTATTATTATTATTATTATTATTATTATTATTATTATTATTATTATTATTATTATTATTATTATTATTATTATTATTATTATTATTATTATTATTATATTATTATTATTATTATTATTATTATTATTATTATTATTATTATTATGATTATTATTATTATTATTATTATTATTATTATTATTATTATTATTATTATTATTATTATTATTATTATTATTATTATTATTATTATTATTATGATTATTATTATTATTATTATTATTATTATTATTATTATTATTATTATTATTATTATTATTATTATTATTAATATTATTATTATTATTATTATTATTATTATTGTTATTACTAATATTATTATTATTATTATTATTATTATTATTATTATTATTATTATTATTATTATTATTATTATTATTATTATTATTATTATTATTATTATTATTATTATTATTATTATTATTATTATTATTATTATTAGTATTATTATTATTATTATTATTATTATTATTATTATTATAATTATTATTATTATTATTATTATTATTATTATTATTATTATTATTATTATTATTATTATTATTATTATATTATTATTATTATTATTATTATTATTATTATTATTATTATTATTATTATTATTATTCTTATTATTATTATTATTACAATTTTTATTATTATTATATTATTAGTATTATGATTGTTAGGGTCAACGGCGGCACTCACAACCTCAGCGAGGTTTCCGATATCGGAGTCATCCGGACCTTCGCCCAAGGGCCCAACATACGATCAATGCCCCAGCTTTGACACCAAGATCGTTCTAGGAGATTTCAATGCTAAGCTGGGTAAAGAAGAAATCTTTGCTAAAGTCATAGGGAAACACAGCCTACACGATACCACGTCCAGTAACGGACTAAGGCTGGTGGACTTTGTCATGGGACGTTACTTCTCTGTTGCTAGCACGCGGTTCCCACACCTCAACATCCATAAAGGGACATGGCGATCCCCAGATCAATCAACCGTCAACCAGATTGATCACGTTGCGATCGACGTCAGACACTCCTCCAGCATTCTCGATGTCCGAACTTTCCGAGGAGCCAATGTTGACTCGGACCATTTCCTTGTTGTAGCCAAGGTAAGAATCAGGTAATCACGAGAACAACGGAGTCGAGAACGAACACCACGGTTTGACGTCGCAAAGCTACAATCGCAGCGGACTGCCAGGACCTTTGCCGACCGAGTCGCCCAGAAACTCTCTGTTAGTTCGACGCCGCCTGCACAAACCATCGAAGAAGAATGGAGTCGTTGTCAAGAAGCCATCAAAGAAGCTGCCACTGATGTGCTGGGTTTTACGACACCACCTAGAAGGAACCCATGGTTTGACGACGAGTGCAGGCAGGCACATGCAACCAAACAGGAGGCCTACAAGGCAACGCTGCGTCGAACAACGAGGGCTGTTCGTGAGCTCTACGAACAGAAGAGAAGGGAAGAGCACCGGCTTCTCAGAAGAAAAAAGAAAGAGCATGCGAAGCGCGCGGTCGAGGAGATGGAGAGGTGTTATGGCAGGAATGACGTCCGAAAGTTTTATCAAAGGGTAAAACAATTATCCAATGGATATAAAACTCGGACAGACGCCTGTCGGGATGGAAATGGACATCTGGTAGTAGAGTCGCAGTCGATACTGAGAATCTGGAAAGATCATTTCTGCAGACTGTTAAACGGCGATGAGGACCAAAATACCGCTGTCAGGCAGAATGTTCCACTCAATCTGGACGATGACAGACGTGAATACCGTCCCCCAGACTTAGACGAGGTCAAGGTAGCAATATGAAAGGAATATGAAAAGAAGAAACTAGTAAAAATTACAGGAAAAAGTTGGTTAAAGATCAAAAACTTTCATAGCAGTTTAGCAAATGCGGGTTTCAGCGCAGTATATATATAATATCAAAATATTGAGAAAATAATCAGATTTTCCATGAAAAAAGTAGGTAAAAGAGCAGAAAAAGTTATATGGAAAGAAGAAACTAGTAAAAATGACAGGAAAAAGTTGGTTAAAGATCAAAAACTTTCATAGTAGTTTAGGAAATGCGGGTATATGTATAAAAATAGCAGTCTAATATAAAAATATTGAGAAAATAATCACATTTTCCATGAAAAAAGTAGGTGAAAGAGCAGAAAAAGTTATATGAAAAGAAGAAACTAGTAAAAATCACAGGAAAAAGTTGGTTAATGATCAAAAACTTTCATAGTAGTTCAGGAAATGCGGGTTTTAGCGCAGTATATATGTATAATTTAAAAATATTGAGAAAATAATCAGATTTTCCATGAAAAATGTAGGTAAAAGAGCAGAAAAAGTTATATGAAAAGAAGAAACTAGTAAAAATCACAGGAAAAAAGTTGGTTAAAGATCAAAAACTTTCATAGTAGTTTAGTATAAAAATAATATAAAAATATTGAGAAAATAATCAGATTTTCCATGAAAAATGTAGGCAAAAGAGCATATAATATAAAAATATTGAGAAAATAATCAGATTTTCCATGAAAAAAGTAGGTAAAAGAGCAGAAAAAGTTATATGAAAAGAAGAAACTGGTAAAAATCACAGGAAAAAGTTGGTTAAAGATCAAAAACTTTCATAGTAGTTTAGGAAATGCGGGTTTCAGCGCAGTATATATATAATATAAAAATATTGAGAAAATAATCAGATTTTCCATGAAAAATGTAGGTAAAAGAGCAGAACAAGTTATATGAAAAGAAGAAACTAGTAAAAATTACAGGAAAAAGTTGGTTAAAGATCAAAAACTTTCATAGTAGTTTAGCAAATGCGGGTTTCAGCGCAGTATATATACAAAAATAGCAGTATAATATAAAAATATTGAGAAGATAATCAGATTTTCCATGAAAAAAGTAGGTAAAAGAGCAGAAAAAGTTATATGAAAAAAAGAAACTAGTAAAAATCACAGGAAAAAGTTGGTTAGAGATCAAAAATTTTCATCGTAGTTTATGAAATGCGGGTTTCAGCGCAGTATATATATATATATATATTATATAAAAATATTGAGAAAATAATCAGATTTTCCGTGAAAAATGTAGGTAAAAGAGCAGAAAAAGTTATATGAAAAGAAGAAACTAGTAAATATCACAGGAAAAAGTTGGGTAAAGATCAAAAACTTTCATAGTAGTTTAGGAAATGCGAGTTTCAGCGCAGTATATATATAAAAATAGCAGTATAATATAAAAATATTGAGAAAATAATCAGATTTTCTATGAAAAAAGTAGGTAAAAGAGCAGAAAAAGTTATATGAAAAGAAGAAACTAGTAAAAATCACAGGAAAAAGTTGGGTAGAGATCAAAAACTTTCATATTAGTATAGGAAATGCGGGTTTCAGCGCAGTATATATATAAAAATAGCAGAATAATATAAAAATATTAAGAAAATAATCAGATTTTCCATGAAAAATGTAGGTAAAAGAGAAGAAAAAGTTATATGAAAAGAAGAAACTAGTAAAAATCACAGGAAAAAGTTGGTAAAGGATCAAAAACTTTCATAGTAGTCAATGCGGGTTTCAGCGCAGTATATATATGTATAATATAAAAATATTGAGAAAATAATCAGATTTTTCCATGACAAAAGTAGGTAAAAGAGCAGAAAAAGTTATATGAAAAGAAGAAACTAGTAAAAATCAC
>CAKAIZ010000070.1:0-17035 GCA_916610145.1 Eristalis arbustorum | reverse complement strand
TTTTTATATAAATACTGCGCTGAAACCCGCATTTCCTAAACTACTATGCAAGTTTTTGATCTTTAACCAACTTTTTCCTGTGATTTTTACTAGTTTCTTCTGTTCATATAACTTTTTCTGCTCTCTTACCTACATTTTTCATGGAAAATCTGATTATTTTCTCAATATTTTTATATTATATATATATATATATACTGCGCTGAAACCCCGCATTTCCTAAACTACTATGAAAGTTTTTGATCTTTAACCAACTTTTTCCTGTGATTTTTACTAGTTTCTCTTTCATATAACTTTTTCTGCTCTTTTACTACATTTTTCATGGAAAATCTGATTATTTTCTCAATATTTTTATATTATACTGCTATTTTTATATAAATACTGCGCTGAAACCCGCATTTCCTAAACTACTATGAAAGTTTTTGATCTTTAACCAACTTTTTCCTGTGATTTTTACTAGTTTCTTCTTTCCATATAACTTTTTTCTGCTCTTTTACCTACTTTTTTCATGGAAAATCTGATTATTTTCTGATATTTTTATATTATACTGCTATTTTTATTAAAAAAAACTGCGCTGAAACCCGCATTTCCTAAACTACTATGAAAGTTTTTGATCTTTAACGCAACTTTTTCCTGTGATTTTTACTAGGTTTCTTCTGTTCATATAACTTTTTCTGCTCTCTTACCTACATTTTTCATGGAAAATCTGATTATTTTCTCAATATTTTTATATTATATATATATATATATACTGCGCTGAAACCCGCATTTCCTAAACTACTATGAAAGTTTTTGATCTTTAACCAACTTTTTCCTGTGATTTTTACTAGTTTCTTCTTTTCATATAACTTTTCTGCTCTTTTACCTACTTTTTTCATGGAAATCTGATTATTTTCTCAATATTTTTATATTATACTGCTATATTTATATATATACTTCGCTGAAAACCCGCATTTCCTAAACTAATATGAACGTTTTTGATCTTTAACCAACATTTTCCTGTGATTTTTACTAGTTTCTTCTTTCATATAACTTTTTCTGCTCTTTTACCTACTTTTTTCATGGAAAATCTGATTATTTTCTCAATATTTTTATATTATATATATATATACTGCGCTGAAACCCGCATTTCCTAAACTACTATGAAAGTTTTTGATCTTTAACCAACTTTTTCCTGTGATTTTTACTAGTTTCTTCTTTTCATATGACTTTTTCTGCTCTTTTACCTAAATTTTTCATGGAAAATCTGATTATTTTCTCAATATTTTTATATTATATATATATATATACTGCGCTGAAACCCGCATTTTCCTAAACTACTATGAAAGTTTTTGATCTTTAACCAACTTTTTCCTGTGATTTTTACTAGTTTCTTCTTTTCATATAACTTTTCTGCTCTTTTACCTACATTTTTCATGGAAAATCTGATTATTTTCTCAATATTTGTATATTATACTGCTATTTTTATATAAATACTGCGCTGAAACCCGCATTTCCTAAACTACTATGAAAGTTTTTGATCTTTTACCAACTTTTTCCTGTGATTTTTTACTAGCTTCTTCTTTTCATATAACTTTTTCTGCTCTTTTACCTACTTATTTCATGGAAAATCTGATTATTTTCTCAATATTTTTATATTATACTGCTATTTTTATATAAATACTGCGCTGAAACCCGCATTTCCTAAACTACTATGAAAGTTTTTGGTCTTTAACCAACTTTTTCCTGTGATTTTTACTAGTTTCTTCTTTTCATATAACTTTTTCTGCTCTTTTACCTACTTTTTTCATGGAAAATCTGATTATTTTCTCAGTATTTTTATAATAATATATATATACTGCGCTGAAACCCGCATTTCCTAAACTTCTATGAAAGTTTTTGATCTTTAACCAACTTTTTCCTGTGATTTTTACTAGTTTCTTCTTTTCATATAACTTTTTCTGCTCTTTTACCTACTTTTTTCATGGAAAATCTGATTATTTTCTCAATATTTTTATATTATATATATATACTGCGCTGAAACCCGCATTTCCTAAACTACTATGAAAGTTTTTGATCTTTAACCAACTTTTTCCTGTGATTTTTACTAGTTTCTTCTTTTCATATGACTTTTTCTGCTCTTTTACCTAAATTTTTCATGGAAAATCTGATTATTTTCTCAATATTTTTATATTATATATATATACTGCGCTGAAACCCGCATTTCCTAAACTACTATGAAAGTTTTTGATCTTTAACCAACTTTTTCCTGTGATTTTTACTAGTTTCTTCTTTTCATATAACTTTTTCTGCTCTTTTACCTACATTTTTCATGGAAAATCTGATTATTTTCTCAATATTTTTATATTATATATATATACTGCGCTGAAACCCGCATTTCCTAAACTACTATGAAAGTTTTTGATCTTTAACCAACTTTTTCCTGTGATTTTTACTAGTTTCTTCTTTTCATATAACTTTTTCTGCTCTTTTACCTACATTTTTCATGGAAAATCTGATTATTTTCTCAATATTTTTATATTATACTGCTATTTTTATATAAATACTGCGCTGAAACCCGCATTTCCTAAACTACTATGAAAGTTTTTGATCTTTAACCAACTTTTTCCTGTGATTTTTACTAGTTTCTTCTTTTCATATAACTTTTTCTGCTCTCTTACCTACATTTTTCATGGAAAATCTGATTATTTTCTCAATATTTTTATATTATACTGCTATATTTATATATATACTTCGCTGAAACCCGCATTTCCTAAACTACTATGAACGTTTTTGATCTTTAACCAACTTTTTTCTGTGATTTTTACTAGTTTCTTCTTTTCATATAACTTTTTCTGCTCTTTTACCTACTTTTTTCATGGAAAATCTGATTATTTTCTCAATATTTTTATATTATATATATATACTGCGCTGAAACCCGCATTTCCTAAACTACTATGAAAGTTTTTGATCTTTAACCAACTTTTTCCTGTGATTTTTACTAGTTTCTTCTTTTCATATAACTTTTTCTGCTCTTTTACCTACATTTTTCATGGAAAATCTGATTATTTTCTCAATATTTTTATATTATATATATATATACTGCGCTGAAACCCGCATTTCCTAAACTACTATGAAAGGTTTTTATCTTTAACCACCTTTTTCCTGTGATTTTTACTAGTTTCTTCTTTTCATATAACTTTTTCTGCTCTTTTACCTAAATTTTTCATGGAAAATCTGATTATTTTCTCAATATTTTTATATTATATATATATATACTGCGCTGAAACCCGCATTTCCTAAACTACTATGAAAGTTTTTGATCTTTAACCAACTTTTTCCTGTGATTTTTACTAGTTTCTTCTTTTCATATAACCTTTTCTGCTCTTTTACCTAAATTTTTCATGGAAAATCTGATTATTTTCTCAATATTTTTATATTATATATATATATATATACTGCGCTGAAACCCGCATTTCCTAAACTACTATGAAAGTTTTTGATCTTTAACCAACATTTTCCTGTGATTCTTACTAGTTTCTTCTTTTCATATAACCTTTTCTGCTCTTTTACCTAAATTTTTCATGGAAAATCTGATTATTTTCTCAATATTTTTATATTATATATATATATATATACTGCGCTGAAACCCGCATTTCCTAAACTACTATGAAAGTTTTTGATCTTTAACCAACATTTTCCTGTGATTCTTACTAGTTTCTTCTTTTCATATAACCTTTTCTGCTCTTTTACCAAAAATTTTCATGGAAAATCTGATTATTTTCTCAATATTTCTATATATTATATATATATATATACTGCGCTGAAACCCGCATTTCCTAAACTACTATGAAAGTTTTTGATCTTGTGTTTCTTCTTTTCAAACCAACTTTTTCCTGTGATTTTTACTAGTTTCTTCTTTTCATATAACTTTTTCTGCTCTTTTACCTACTTTTTTCATGGAAAATCTGATTATTTTCTCAATATTTTTATATTATATAAATATACTGCGCTGAAACCCGCATTTCCTAAACTACTATGAAAGTTTTTGATCTTTAACCAACTATTTTCTGTGATTTTTACTAGTTTCTTCTTTTCATATAACTTTTTCTGCTCTTTTACCTACATTTTTCATGGAAAATCTGATTATTTTCTCAATATTTTTATATTATACTGCTATTTTTATATAAATACTGCGCTGAAACCCGCATTTCCTAAACTACTATGAAAGCTTTTGATCTTTAACCAACTTTTTCCTGTGATTTTTACTAGTTTCTTCTTTCCATATAACTTTTTCTGCTCTTTTACCTACTTATTTCATGGAAAATCTGATTATTTTCTCAATATTTTTATATTATACTGCTATTTTTATATATATATACTGCGCTGAAACCCGCATTTCCTAAACTACTATGAAAGTTTTTGATCTTTAACCAACTTTTTCCTGTGATTTTTACTAGTTTCTTCTTTTCATATGACTTTTTCTGCTCTTTTACCTAAATTTTTCATGGAAAATCTGATTATTTTCTCAATATTTTTATATTATATATATATACTGCGCTGAAACCCGCATTTCCTAAACTACTATGAAAGTTTTTGATCTTTAACCAACTTTTTCCTGTGATTTTTACTAGTTTCTTCTTTTCATATAACTTTTTCTGCTCTTTTACCTACATTTTTCATGGAAAATCTGATTATTTTCTCAATATTTTTATATTATATATATATACTGCGCTGAAACCCGCATTTCCTAAACTACTATGAAAGTTTTTGATCTTTAACCAACTTTTTCCTGTGATTTTACTAGTTTCTTCTTTTCATATAACTTTTTCTGCTCTTTTACCTACATTTTTCATGGAAAATCTGATTATTTTCTCAATATTTTTATATTATACTGCTATTTTTATATAAATACTGCGCTGAAACCCGCATTTCCTAAACTACTATGAAAGTTTTTGATCTTTAACCAACTTTTTCCTGTGATTTTTACTAGTTTCTTCTTTTCATATAACTTTTTCTGCTCTCTTACCTACATTTTTCATGGAAAATCTGATTATTTTCTCAATATATTTATATTATACTGCTATATTTATATATATACTTCGCTGAAACCCGCATTTCCTAAACTACTATGAACGTTTTTGATCTTTAACCAACTTTTTTCTGTGATTTTTACTAGTTTCTTCTTTTCATATAACTTTTTCTGCTCTTTTACCTACTTTTTTCATGGAAAATCTGATTATTTTCTCAATATTTTTATATTATATATATATACTGCGCTGAAACCCGCATTTCCTAAACTACTATGAAAGTTTTTGATCTTTAACCAACTTTTTCCTGTGATTTTTACTAGTTTCTTCTTTTCATATAACTTTTTCTGCTCTTTTACCTACATTTTTCATGGAAAATCTGATTATTTTCTCAATATTTTTATATTATATATATATATACTGCGCTGAAACCCGCATTTCCTAAACTACTATGAAAGGTTTTTATCTTTAACCACCTTTTTCCTGTGATTTTTACTAGTTTCTTCTTTTCATATAACTTTTTCTGCTCTTTTACCTAAATTTTTCATGGAAAATCTGATTATTTTCTCAATATTTTTATATTATATATATATATACTGCGCTGAAACCCGCATTTCCTAAACTACTATGAAAGTTTTTGATCTTTAACCAACTTTTTCCTGTGATTTTTACTAGTTTCTTCTTTTCATATGACTTTTTCTGCTCTTTTACCTAAATTTTTCATGGAAAATCTGATTATTTTCTCAATATTTTTATATTATATATATATACTGCGCTGAAACCCGCATTTCCTAAACTACTATGAAAGTTTTTGATCTTTAACCAACTTTTTCCTGTGATTTTTACTAGTTTCTTCTTTTCATATAACTTTTTCTGCTCTTTTACCTACATTTTTCATGGAAAATCTGATTATTTTCTCAATATTTTTATATTATATATATATACTGCGCTGAAACCCGCATTTCCTAAACTACTATGAAAGTTTTTGATCTTTAACCAACTTTTTCCTGTGATTTTTACTAGTTTCTTCTTTTCATATAACTTTTTCTGCTCTTTTACCTACATTTTTCATGGAAAATCTGATTATTTTCTCAATATTTTTATATTATACTGCTATTTTTATATAAATACTGCGCTGAAACCCGCATTTCCTAAACTACTATGAAAGTTTTTTGATCTTTAACCAACTTTTTCCTGTGATTTTTACTAGTTTCTTCTTTCATATAACTTTTTTCTGCTCTCTTACCTACATTTTTCATGGAAAATCTGATTATTTTCTCAATATTTTTATATTATACTGCTATATTTATATATATACTTCGCTGAAACCCGCATTTCCTAAACTACTATGAACGTTTTTGATCTTTAACCAACTTTTTTCTGTGATTTTTACTAGTTTCTTCTTTTCATATAACTTTTTCTGCTCTTTTTACCTACTTTTTTCATGGAAAATCTGATTATTTTCTCAATATTTTTATAATATTATATATACTATACTGCGCTGAAACCCGCATTTCCTAAACTACTATGAAAGTTTTGAATCTTTAACCAACTTTTTCCTGTGATTTTTACTAGTTTTCTTCTTTTCATATAACTTTTTCTGCTCTTTTACCTACATTTTTCATGGAAAATCTGATTATTTTCTCAATATTTTTATATTAATATATATATATACTGCGCTGAAACCCGCATTTCCTAAACTACTATGAAAGGTTTTTATCTTTAACCACCTTTTTCCTGTGATTTTTACTAGTTTCTTCTTTTCATATAACTTTTTCTGCTCTTTTGCCTAAATTTTTCATGGAAAATCTGATTATTTTCTCAATATTTTTATATTATATATATATATACTGCGCTGAACCCGCATTTCCTAAACTACTATGAAAGTTTTTGATCTTTAACCAACTTTTTCCTGTGATTTTTACTAGTTTCTTCTTTTCATATAACCTTTTCTGCTCTTTTACCTAAATTTTTCATGGAAATCTGATTATTTTCTCAATATTTTTATATTATATATATATATATATACTGCGCTGAAAACCCGCATTCCTAAACTACTAGAAAGTTTTTGATCTTTAACCAACATTTTCCTGTGATTCCTTACTAGTTTCTTCTTTTCATATAACCTTTTCTGCTCTTTTACCTAAATTTTTCATGGAAAATCTGATTATTTTCTCAATATTTTTATATTATATATATATATATATACTGCGCTGAAACCCGCATTTCTAAACTACTATGAAAGTTTTTGATCTTTAACCAACATTTTCTGTGATTCTTACTAGTTTCTTCTTTTCATATAACCTTTTCTGCTCTTTTACCAAAAAATTTTCATGGAAAATCTGATTATTTCTCAATATTTCTATATATTATATATATATATATACTGCGCTGAAACCCGCATTTCCTAAACTACTATGAAAGTTTTTGATCTTGTGTTTCTTCTTTTCAAACCAACTTTTTCCTGTGATTTTTACTAGTTCTTCTTTTCGTATAACTTTTTCTGCTCTTTTACCTACTTTTTTCATGGAAAATCTGATTATTTTCTCAATATTTTTATATTATATAACTATATATACTGCGCTGAAACCCGCATTTCCTAAACTACTATTGAAAGTTTTTGATCTTTAACCAACTATTTTCTGTGATTTTTACTAGTTTCTTCTTTTCATATAACTTTTCTGCTCTTTACCTACATTTTTCATGGAAAATCTGATTATTTTCTCAATATTTTTATATTATACTGCTATTTTTATATAAATACTGCGCTGAAACCCGCATTTCCTAAACTACTATGAAAGCTTTTGATCTTTAACCAGCTTTTTCCTGTGATTTTTACTAGTTTCTTCTTTCCATATAACTTTTTCTGCTCTTTTACCTACTTATTTCATGGGAAATCTGATTATTTTCTCAATATTTTATATTATACTGCTATTTTTATATATATATACTGCGCTGAAACCCGCATTTCCTAAACTACTATGAAAGTTTTTGATCTTTAACCAACTCTTTCCTGTGATTTTTACTAGTTTCTTCTTTTCTGCTCTTTTACCTAAATTTTTCATCTGACAAAATCTGATTATTTTGTCAAAATTTTTATATTATATATATATATATACTGCGCTGAAACCCGCATTTCCTAACCTACTATGAAAGTTTTTGATCTTTAACCAACTTTTTCCTGTGATTTTTACTAGTTTCTTCTTTTCATATAACTTTTTCTGCTCTTTTACCTACTTTTTTCATGGAAAATCTGATTATTTTCTCAATATTTTTATAATAATATATATACTGCGCTGAAACCCGCATTTCCTAAACTCTATGAAAGTTTTTGATCTTTAACCAACTTTTTCCTGTGATTTTACTAGTTTCTTCTTTTCATATAACTTTTTCTGCTCTTTTACCTACTTTTTTTCATGGAAAATCTGATTATTTTCTAAATATTTTTATATTATATATATACTGCGCTGAAACCCGCATTTACTGAACTACTATGAAAGTTTTTGATCTTTAACCAACCTTTTTCTTGTGATTTTTACTAGTTTCTTCTCTTTCATATAACTTTTTCTGCTCTTTTACCTACTTTTTCATGGAAAAATCTGATTATTTTCTCAATATTTTCATGTTATAACTGCTATTTTTTATATATATACTGCGCTGAAACCCGCATTCCTAACTACTATGAAAGTTTTTGATCTTTAACCAACTTTTCCTGTGATTTTTACTAGTTCTTCTTTTCATAATAACTTTTTTCTGCTCTTTTACTTACATTTTTCATGGAAAATCTGATTTATTTTCTCAATATTTTTATATTTATATATATATATACTGCGCTGAAACCCGCATTTCCTAAACTACTATGAAAGTTTTTGATCTTTAACCAACTTTTTCCTGTGATTTTTACTAGTTTCTTCTTTTCATATAACCTTTCTGCTCTTTTACCTAAATTTTTCATGGAAAATCTGATTATATTCTCAATATTTTTATATTATATATATATATATACTGCGCTGAAACCCGCATTTCCTAAACTACTATGAAAGTTTTTGATCTTTAACCAACATTTTCCTGTGATTCTTACTAGTTTCTTCTTTTCATATAACCTTTTCTGCTTTTTAACCTAAATTTTTCATGGAAAATCTGATTATTTTCTCAATATTTCTATATATTATATATATATATACTGCGCTGAAACCCGCATTTCCTAAACTACTATGAAAGTTTTTGATCTTGTGTTTTCTTCTTTTCAAACCAACTTTTTCCTGTGATTCTTACTAGTTTCTTCTTCTTTTCATATAACTTTTTCTGCTCTTTTACCTACTTTTTTCATGGAAAATCTGATTATTTTCTCCAATATTTTTATATTATATATATATACTGCGCTGAAACCCGCATTTCCTAAACTACTGTGAAAGTTTTTGATCTTTAACCAACTATTTTTCTGTGGTTTTTACTAGTTTCTTTTTTCATATAACTTTTTCTGCTCTTTTACCTACTTATTTCATGGAAAATCTGATTATTTTCTCAATATTTTTATATTATACTGCTATTTTTATATATATATACTGCGCTGAAACCCGCATTTCCTAAACTACTATGAAAGTTTTTGATCTTTAACCAACTTTTTCCTGTGATTTTTACTAGTTTCTTCTTTTCTGCTCTTTTACCTAAATTTTTCATCTGACAAAATCTGATTATTTTGTCAAAATTTTTATATTATATAAATATATATACTGCGCTGAAACCCGCATTTCCTAAACTACTATGAAAGTTTTTGATCTTTAACCAACTTTTTCCTGTGATTTTTACTAGTTTCTTCTTTTCATATAACTTTTTCTGCTCTTTTACCTACTTTTTTCATGGAAAATCTGATATTTCTCAATATTTTTATAATAATATATATATACTGCGCTGAAACCCGCATTTCCTAAACTTCTATGAAAGTTTTTGATCTTTAACCAACTTTTTCCTGTGATTTTTACTAGTTTCTTCTTTTCATATAACTTTTTCTGCTCTTTTACCTACTTTTTTCATGGAAAATCTGATTATTTTCTAAATATTTTTTATATTATATATATACTGCGCTGAAACCCGCATTTACTGAACTTCTATGAAAGTTTTTGATCTTTAACCAACTTTATCCTGTGATTTTTACTAGTTTCTTCTTTTCATATAACTTTTTCTGCTCTTTTACCTACTTTTTTCATGGAAAATCGGATTATTTTCTAAATATTTTTATATTATATATATACTGCGCTGAAACCCGCATTTACTGAACTACTATGAAAGTTTTTGATCTTTAACCAACTTTTTCCTGTGATTTTTACTAGTTTCTTCTTTTCATATAACTTTTTCTGCTCTTTTACCTTTTTTTTTCATGGAAAATCTGATTATTTTCTCAATATTTTCATGTTATACTGCTATTTTTATATATATACTGCGCTGGAACCCGCATTTCCTAAACTACTATGAAAGTTTTTGATCTTAACCTACTTTTTCCTGTGATTTTTACTAGTTTCTTCTTTTCATATAACTTTTTCTGCTCTTTTACCTTCATTTTTCATGGAAAATCTGGTTATTTTCTCAATATTTTTATATTATACTGCTATTTTTATATATATACTGCGCTGAAACCCGCATTTCCTAAACTACTATGAAAGTTTTTGATCTTTAACCAACTTTTTCCTGTGATTTTTACTAGTTTCTTCTTTCATATAACTTTTTCTGCTCTTTACCTACATTTTTCATGAAAATCTGATTATTTTCTCAATATTTTTATATTATACTGCTATTTTTATATAAATACTGCGCTGAAACCCGCATTTCCTAAACTACTATGAAAGTTTTTGATCTTATACCAACTTTTTCCTGTGATTTTTACTAGTTTCTTCTTTTCATATAACTTTTTCTGCTCTTTTACCAACTTTTTTCATGGAAAATCTGATTATTTTCTCAATATTTTTATATTATACTGCTATTTTTATATATATATATACTGCGCTGAAACCCGCATTTCCTAACTACTATTAAAGTTTTTGATCTTTAACCAACTTTTTCCTGTGATTTTTACTAGTTTCTTCTTTTCATTAACTTTTTCTGCATCTTTTACTACTTGTTTCATGGAAAATCTGATTATTTTCTCAATATTTTTTATATTATATATATATACTGCGCTGAAACCCGCATTTCCTAAACTACTTGAAAGTTTTTTGATCTTTAACCAACTTTTTTCTGTGATTTTTACTAGTTTCTTCTTTTCATATAACTTTTTCTGCTCTTTTACCTACATTTTTCATGGAAAATCTGATTATTTTCTCAATATTTTTATATTATATATATATACTGCGCTGAAACCCGCATTTCCTAAACTACTATGAAAGTTTTTAGATCTTTAACCAACTTTTTCCTGTGATTTTTACTAGTTTCTTCTTTTCATATAACTTTTTCTGCTCTTTTACTTACATTTTTCATGGAAAATCTGATTATTTTCACAATATTTTTATATTATATATTTATATATACTGCGTTGAAACCCGCAATTCCTAAACTACTATGAAAGTTTTTGATCTTAAACCAACCTTTTCCTGTGATTTTTACTAGTTTCTTCTTTTCATATAACTTTTTCTGCTCTTTTACCTACTTTTTTCATGGAAAATCTGATTATTTTCTCAATATTTTTATATTATACTGCTATATTTATATATATACTTCGCTGAAACCCGCATTTCCTAAACTACTATGAACGTTTTTGATCTTTAAACAACTTTTTCCTGTGATTTTTACTAGTTTCTTCTTTTCATATAACTTTTTCTGCTCTTTTACCTACTTTTTTCATGGAAAATCTGATTATTTTCTCAATATTTTTATATTATATATATATACTGCGCTGAAACCCGCATTTCCTAAACTACTATGAAAGTTTTTGATCTTTAACCAACTTTTTCCTGTGATTTTTACTAGTTTCTTCTTTTCATATAACTTTTTCTGCTCTTTTACATACATTTTTCATGGAAAATCTGATTATTTTCTCAATATTTTTATATTATATATATATACTGCGCTGAAACCCGCATTTCCTAAACTACTATGAAAGTTTTTGATCTTTAACCAACTTTTTCCTGTTATTTTTACTAGTTTCTTCTTTTCATATAACTTTTTCTGCTCTTTTACCTACTTATTTCATGGAAAATCTGATTATTTTCTCAATATTTTTATATTATACTGCTATTTTTATATATATATACTGCGCTGAAACCCGCATTTCCTAAACTACTATGAAAGTTTTTGATCTTTAACCAACTTTTTCCTGTGATTTTTACTAGTTTCTTCTTTTCATATAACTTTTTCTGTTCTTTTACCTAAATTTTTCATGGAAAATCTGATTATTTTCTCAAAATTTTTATATTATATATATATACTGCGCTGAAACCCGCATTTCCTAAACTACTATGAAAGTTTTTGATCTTTAACCAACTTTTTCCTGTGATTTTTACTAGTTTCTTCCTTTCAAATAACTTTTTCTGCTCTTTTACCTACTTTTTTCATGGAAGATCTGATTATTTTCTCAATATTTTTATAATAATATATATGTATACTGCGCTGAAACCCGCATTTCCTAAACTTCTATGAAAGTTTTTGATCTTTAACCAACTTTTTCCTGTGATTTTTACTAGTTTCTTCTTTTTATATAACTTTTTCTGCTCTTTTACCTACTTTTTTCATGGAAAATCTGATTATTTTCTCAATATTTTTATGTTATATATATACTGCGCTGAAACCCGCATTTAATAAACTACTATGAAAGTTTTTGATCTTTAACCAACTTTTTCCTGTGATTTTTACTAGTTTCTTCTTTTCATATAACTTTTTCTGCTCTTTTACCTACATTTTTCATGGAAAATCTGATTATTTTCTCAATATTTTTATATTATACTGCCATTTTTATATATATACTGCGCTGAAACCCGCATTTCCTAAACTGCTATGGAAGTTTTTGATCTTTAACCAACTTTTTCCTGTGATTTTTACTAGTTTCTTCTTTTCATATAACTTTTTCTGCTCTTTTACCTACATTTTTCATGGAAAATCTGATTATTTTCTCAATATTTTTATATTATATATATATACTGCGCTGAAACCCGCACATGTGATTTTTACTAGTTTCTTCTTTTCATATAACTTTTTCTGCTCTTTAACCTACATTTTTCATGGAAAATCTGATTATTTTCTCAATATTTTTATATTAAATATATATATACTGCGCTGAAACCCGCATTTCCTAAACTACTATGAAAGTTTTTGATCTTTAACCAACTTTCTCCTGTGATTTTTACTAGTTTCTTCTTTTCATATAACTTTTTCTGCTCTTTTACCTACATTTTTCATGAAAAATCTGATTATTTTCTCAATATTTTTATATTATATATATATATATGAAACCCGCATTTCCTAAACTACTATGAAAGTTTTTGATCTTTTACCAACTTTTTCCTGTGATTTTTACTAGTTTCTTCTTTTCATACAACTTTTTTCTGCTCTTTTACCTACATTTTTCATGGAAAATCTGATTATTTTCTCAATATTTTTATATTATACTGCGCTGAAACCCGCATTTCCTAAACTACTATGAAAGTTTTTGATCTTTAACCAACTTTTTTCTGTGATTTTTACTAGTTTCTTCTTTTCATATAACTTTTTCTGCTCTTTTACCTACATTTTTCATGGAAAATCTGATTATTTTCTCAATATTTTTATATTATATATATATATATATATACTGCGCTGAAACCCGCATTTCCTAAACTGCTATGAAAGTTTTTGATCTTTAACCAACTTTTTCCTGTGATTTTTACTAGTTTCTTCTTTTTATATAACTTTTTCTGCTCTTTTACCTACTTTTTTCATGGAAAATCTGATTATTTTCTCAATATTTTTATATTATATATATACTGCGCTGAAACCCGCATTTACTAAACTACTATGAAAGTTTTTGATCTTTAACCAACTTTTTCCTGTGATTTTTACTAGTTTCTTCTTTTCATATAACTTTTTCTGCTCTTTTTACCTACTTTTTTCATGGAAAATCTGATTATTTTCTCAATATTTTCATGTTTATACTGCTATTTTTGTATATATATACTGCGCTGAAACCCGCATTTCCTAAACTACTATGAAAGTTTTTGATCTTTAACCAACTTTTTTCCTGTGATTTTTACTAGTTTCTCTTTTCATATAACTTTTTCTGCTCTTTTACCTACATTTTTCATGGAAAATCTGATTATTTTCTCAATATTTTTTATATTTATACTGCCATTTTTATATATATATCCTGCGCTGAAACCCGCATTTCCTAAACTGCTATGGAAGTTTTTGATCTTTAACCAACTTTTTCCTGTGTATTTTTACTAGTTTCTTCTTTTCATATAACTTTTTTCTGCTCTTTTACCTACATTTTTCATGGAAAATCTGATTATTTTCTCAATATTTTTATATTATATATATATACTGCGCTGAAACCCGCATTTAATAAACTACTATGATAGTTTTTGATCTTTAACCAACTTTTTCCTGTGATTTTTACTAGTTTCTTCTTTTCATATAACTTTTTCTGCTCTTTAACCTACATTTTTCATGGAAAATCTGATTAATTTCTCAATATTTTTATATTAAATATATATATTACTGCGCTGAAACCCGCATTTCCTAAACTACTATGAAAGTTTTTGATCTTTAACCAACTTTCTCCTGTGATTTTTACTAGTTTCTTCTTTTCATATAACTTTTTCTGCTCTTTTACCTACATTTTTCATGAAAAATCTGATTATTTTCTCAATATTTTTATATTATATAATATAATATATACTATAATATGAAACCCGCATTTCCTAAACTACTATGAAAGTTTTTGATCTTTTACCAACTTTTTCCTGTGATTTTTACTAGTTTCTTCTTTTCATACAACTTTTTCTGCTCTTTTACCTACTTTTTTTCATGGAAAAATCTGATTATTTTCTCAATATTTTTATATTATACTGCGCTGAAACCCGCATTTCCTAAACTACTATGAAAGTTTTTGATCTTTAACCAACTTTTTTCTGTGATTTTTACTAGTTTCTTCTTTTCATATAACTTTTTCTGCTCTTTTACCTACATTTTTCATGGAAAATCTGATTATTTTCTCAATATTTTTATATTATATATATATTTATATATACTGCGCTGAAACCCGCATTTCCTAAACTGCTATGAACGTTTTTGATCTTTAACCAACTTTTTCCTGTGATTTTTACTAGTTTTCTTCTTTTCATATAACTTTTTCTGCTCTTTTACCTACATTTTTCATGGAAAATCTGATTATTTTCTCAATATTTTTATATTATATGTATATACTGCGTTGAAACCCGCATTTCCTAAGCTACTATTAAAGTTTTTGATCTCTAACCAACTTTTTCCTGTGATTTTTACTAGTCTCTTCTTTTCATATAACTTTTTCTATTTTTTTACCTACATTTTTCATGGAAAATCTGATTATTTTCTCAATATACTTATATTATACTGCTATTTTTATATATATACTACGCTGAAACTCGCATTTCCTAAACTACTATGAAAGTTTTTGATCTTTAACCAACTTTTTCCTGTGATTTTTACTAGTTTCTTCTTTTCATATAACTTTTTCTGCTCTTTTACCTACTTTTTTCATGGAAAATCTGATTATTTTCTCAATATTTTTATATTATATATATATATTATACTGCGCTGAAACCCGCATTTCCTGAACTACTATGAAAGTTTTTGATCTTTAACCAACTTTTTCCTGTGATTTTTACTAGTTTCTTCTGTTCATATAACTTTTTCTGCTCTCTTACCTACATTTTTCATGGAAAATCTGATTATTTTCTCAATATTTTTATATTATATATATATATACTGCACTGAAACCCGCATTTCCTTAACTGCTATGGAAGTTTTTGATCTTTAACCAACTTTTTTCCTGTGGATTTTTACTAGTTTTCTTCTTTTCATATAACTTTTTCTGCTCTTTTACCTACATTTTTTCATGGAAAATCTGATTATTTTCTCAATATTTTTATATTATATACTGCTATTTTTATATATATACTGCGCTGAAACACGCATTTCCTAAACTACTATTGAAAGTTTTTTGATCTTTAACCAACTTTTTCCTGTGATTTTTACTAGTTTCTTCTTTTCATATAACTTTTTTCTGCTCGTTTACCTAAATTTTTCATGGAAAAATCTGATTATTTTCTCAATATTTTTATATTATATGTATATACTGCGTTGAAACCCGCATTTCCTAAGCTACTATTAAAGTTTTTGATCTCTAACCAACTTTTTCCTGTGATTTTTACTAGTTTCTTCTTTTCATATAACTTTTTCTGTTTTTTTACCTACATTTTTCATGGAAAATCTGATTATTTTCTCAATATTCTTATATTATACTGCTATTTTTATATATATACTACGCTGAAACCCGCATTTCCTAAACTACTATGAAAGTTTTTGATCTTTAACCAACTTTTTCCTGTGATTTTTACTAGTTTCTTCTTTTCATATAACTTTTTCTGCTCTTTTACCTACTTTTTTCATGGAAAATCTGATTATTTTTCTCAATATTTTTATATTATATATATATATTATATCTGCGCTGAAACCCGCATTTCTCTAAACTACTATGAAAGTTTTTGATCTTTTAACGAACTTTTTTCCTGTGATTTTTACTAGTTTCTTCTTTTTCATATAACTTTTTCTTCTCTTTTACCTACTTTTTTCATGGAAAATCTGATTATTTTCTCAATATTTTTATATTATATATATATATACTACTGCGCTGAAACCCGCATTTCCTAAACTACTATGAAAGTTTTTTGATCTTTAACCAACTTTTTCCTGTGATTTTTACTAGTTTCTTCTTCTTTCATACAACTTTATTCTGCTCTTTTACCTACCTTTTTTTCATGGAAATTCTGTATATTTTCTCAATATTTTTATATTATAAATATATA
>CAKAIZ010000069.1:0-33123 GCA_916610145.1 Eristalis arbustorum | reverse complement strand
GCATTTCCTGAACTACTATGAAAGTTTTTGATGTTTAGCCAACTTTTTTCCTGTGATTTTTACTAGTTTCTTCTTTTCATATAACTTTTTTTGCTCTTTTACCCACATATTTCATGGAAAATCTGATTATTTTCTCAATATTTTTATATAATATTTATATACTGCGCTGAAACCTGCATTTCCTTAACTACTATGAAAGTTTCTGATCTTTAACCAACTTTTTCCTGTGATTTTTACTAGTTTCTTCTTTTCATATAACTTTTTCTGCTCTTTTACCTACTTTTTTCATTCAAAGTCTGATTATTTTCTCAATATTTTTTATATTACATATATATATACTGCGCTGAAACCCGCATTTCCTTAACTACTATGAAAGTTTTTGATCTTTAAACCAACTTTTTCCTGTGATTTTTACTAGTTTCTTCTTTTCATATAACTTTTTCTGCTCTTTTACCTACTTTTTTCATGGAAAGTCTGATTATTTTCTCAATATTTTTATATTACATATATATATACTGCGCTGAAACCCGCATTTCCTAAGCTACTAAGAAAGTTTTTGATCTTTAACCAACTTTTTCCTGTGATTTTTACTAGTTTCTTCTTTTCATATAACTTTTTCTGCTCTTTTACCTACTTTTTTCATGGAAAATCTGATTATTTTCTCAATATTTTTATGTTATACTGCTATTTTTATGTATATACTGCGCTGAAACCCGCATTTCCTAAACTACTATGAAAGTTTTTGATCTTTAACCAACTTTTTCCTGTGATTTTTACTAGTTTCTTCTTTTCATATAACTTTTTCTGCTCTTTTACCTCTTTTTTTCATGGAAAGTCTGATTATTTTCTCAATATTTTTATATTACATACATATATACTGCGCTGAAACCCGCATTTCCTAAACTACTATGAAAGTTTTTGATCTTTAACCAACTTTTTCCTGTGATTTTTACTAGTTTCTTCTTTTCATATAACTTTTTCTGCTCTTTTACCTACTTTTTTCATGGAAAATCTGATTATTTTCTCAATATTTTTATGTTATACTGCTATTTTTATATATATAGTGCGCTGAAACCCGCATTTCCTGAACTACTATGAAAGTTTTTGATCTTTAGCCAACTTTTTATTGTGATTTTTACTAGTTTCTTCTTTTCATATAACTTTTTCTGCTCTTTTACATACTTTTTTCATGGAAAATCTGATTAATTTCTCAATATTTTTATATTATGCTGCTATTTTTATATATATACTGCGCTGAAACCCGCATTTCCTAAACTACTATGAAGGTTTTTGATCTTTAACCAACTATTTCCTGTGATTTTTACTAGTTTCTTCTTTTCATATAACTTTTTCTGCTCTTTTACCTACTTTTTTCATACAAAATCTGATTATTTTCTCAATATTTTTATATTATATATATATACTGCGCTGATACCTGCATTTCCTAAACTACTATGAAAGTTTTTGATGTTTAGCCAACTTTTTCCTGTGATTTTTACTAGTTTCTTCTTTTCATATAACTTTTTTTGCTCTTTTACCCACATATTTCATGGAAAATCTGATTATTTTCTCAATATTTTTATATTATATTTATATACTGCGCTGAAACCTGCATTTCCTTAACTACTATGAAAGTTTTTGATCTTTAACCAACTTTTTCCTGTGATTTTTACTAGTTTCTTCTTTTCATATAACTTTTTCTGCTCTTTTACCTACTTTTTTCATTCAAAGTCTGATTATTTTCTCAATATTTTTATATTACATATATATATACTGCGCTGAAACCCGCATTTCCTTAACTACTATGAAAGTTTTTGATCTTTAACCAACTTTTTCCTGTGATTTTTACTAGTTTCTTCTTTTCATATAACTTTTTCTGCTCTTTTACCTACTTTTTTCATGGAAAGTCTGATTATTTTCTCAATATTTTTATATTACATATATATATACTGCGCTGAAACCCGCATTTCCTAAGCTACTATGAAAGTTTTTGATCTTTAACCAACTTTTTTCCTGTGATTTTTACTAGTTTCTTCTTTTCATATAACATTTTCTGCTCTTTTACCTACATTTTTCATGGAAAATCTGATAATTTTCTCAATATTTTTTATATTATATTTATATACTGCGCTAAAAACCCGCAATTCCTAAACTACTATGAAGTTTTTGATCTTTAACCCAACTTTTTCATGTGATTTTTACTAGTTTCTTCTTTTTCATATAACTTTTTCTGCTCTTTTACCTACTTTTTTCATGGAAAATCTGATTATTTTCTCAATATTCTTATATTATACTGCTATTTTTATATATAATACTGCGCTGCAACCCGCATTTCCTAAACTACTATGAAAGTTTTTGATCTTTAACCAACTTTTTCCTGTGATTTTTACTAGTTTCTTCTTTTCATATAACTTTTTTCTGCTCTTTTACCTACTTTTTTCGTGGAAAATCTGATGATTTTCTCAATATTTTTATATTATACTGCTATTTTTATGTATATACTGCGCTGAAACCCGCATTTCCTAAACTACTATGAAAGTTTTTGATCTTTAACCAACTATTTCCTGTGATTTTTACTAGTTTCTTCTTTTCATATAACTTTTTCTGCTCTTTTACCTACTTTTTTCATGGAAAATCTGATTATTTTCTCAATATTTTTATATTATATATATATATATACTGCGCTGAAACCTGCATTTCCTAAACTACTATGAAAGTTTTTGATCTTTAGCCAACTTTTTCCTGTGATTTTTACTAGTTTCTTCTTTTCATATAACTTTTTCTGCTCTTTTACCTACATATTTCATGGAAAATCTGATTATTTTCTCAATATTTTTATATTATATTTATATACTGCGCTGAAACCTGCATTTTATTAACTACTATGAAAGTTTTTGATCTTTAACCAACTTTTTCCTGTCATTTTTACTAGCTTCTTCTTTTCATATAACTTTTTCTGCTCTTTTACCTACTTTTTTCATGGAAAATCTGATTATTTTCCCAATATTTTTATATTATATATATATATACTGGGCTAAAACCTGCATTTCCTAAACTACTATGAAAGTTTTTGATCTTTAACCAACTTTTTCTTGTCATTTTTACTAGTTTCTTCTTTTCATATTACTTTTTCTGCTCTTTTACCTACATTTTTCATGGAAAATCTGATTATTTTCTCAATATTTTTATATTACATATATATATACTGCGCTGAAACCCGCATTTCCTAAACTACTATGAAAGTTTTTGATCTTTAACCAACTTTTTCCTGTCATTTTTACTAGTTTCTTCTTTTCATATAACTTTTTCTGCTCTTTTACCTACATTTTTCATGGAAAATCTGATAATTTTCTCAATATTTTTATATTATATTTATATACTGCGCTAAAACCCGCATTTCCTAAACTACTATGAAAGTTTTTGATCTTTAACCAACTTTTTCCTGTGATTTTTACTAGTTTCTTCTTTTCATATAACTTTTTCTGCTCTTTTACCTACTTTTTTCGTGGAAAATCTGATGATTTTCTCAATATTTTTATATTATACTGCTATTTTTATGTATATACTGCGCTGAAACCCGCATTTCCTAAACTACTATGAAAGTTTTTGATCTTTAACCAACTTTTTCCTGTGATTTTTACTAGTTTCTTCTTTTCATATAACTTTTTCTGCTCTTTACCTACTTTTTTCATGGAAAATCTGATTATTTGCTCAATACTTTTATATTATACTGCTATTTTTATATATATACTGCGCTGAAACCCGCGTTTCCTAAACTGCTATGAAAGTTTTTGATCTTTAACCAACTTTTTCCTGTGATTTTTACTAGTTTCTTCTTTTCATATAACTTTTTCTGCTCTTTTACCTACTTTTTTCATGGAAAATCTGATAATTTTCTCATTATTTTTATATTATATTTATATACTGCGCTGAAACCCGCATTTCCTAAACTACTATGAAAGTTGTTGATCTTTAACCAACTTTTTCCTGTCATTTCTACTAGTTTCTTCTTTTCATATAACTTTTTCTGCTCTTTTACCTACTTTTTTCATGGAAAATCTGATTATTTTCAATATTTTTATATTATACTGCTATTTTTATGTATATACTGCGCTCAAACCCGCATTTCCTAAACTACTATGAAAGTTTTTGCTCTTTAACCAACTTTTTCCTGTGATTTTTACTAGTTTCTTCTTTTCATATAACTTTTTCTGCTCTTTTACCTACTTTTTTTCATGGAAAATGTGATTATTTTCTCAATATTTTTTATATTATACTGCTATTATTATGTATATACTGTGCTGAAACCCGTATTTCCTAAACTACTATGAAAGTTTTTGATCTTTAACCAACTTTTTCCTGTCATATTTAGAAGTTTCTTCTTGTCATATAACTTTTTCTGCTCTTTTACCTACATATTTCATGGAAAATCTGATTATTTACTCAATATTTTTATATTATATTTATATACTGCGCTGAAACCTGCATTTCCTTAACTACTATGAAAGTTTTTGATCTTTAACCAACTTTTTCCTGTGATTTTTACTAGTTTCTTCTTTTCATATAACTTTTTCCGCTCTTTTACCTACTTTTTTCATTCAAAGTCTGATTATTTTCTCAATATTTTTATATTACATATATATATACTGCGCTGAAACCCGCATTTCCTTAACTACTATGAAAGTTTTTGATTTTTAACCAACTTTTTCCTGTGATTTTTACTAGTTTCTTCTTTTCATATAACTTTTTCTGCTCTTTTACCTACTTTTTTCATGGAAAGTCTGATTATTTTCTCAATATTTTTATATTACATATATATATACTGCGCTGAAACCCGCATTTCCTAAGCTACTATGAAAGTTTTTGATCTTTAACCAACTTTTTCCTGTGATTTTTACTAGTTTCTTCTTTTCATATAACTTTTTCTGCTCTTTTACCTACATTTTTCATGGAAAATCTGATAATTTTCTCAATATTTTTATATTATATTTATATACTGCGCTAAAACCCGCAATTCCTAAACTACTATGAAAGTTTTTGATCTTTAACCAACTTTTTCCTGTGATTTTTACTAGTTTCTTCTTTTCATATAACTTTTTCTGCTCTTTTACCTACTTTTTTCATGGAAAATCTGATTATTTTCTCAATATTCTTATATTATACTGCTATTTTTTATATATATACTGCGCTGAAACCCGCATTTCCTAAACTACTATGAAAGTTTTTGATCTTTAACCAACTTTTTCCTGTGATTTTTACTAGTTTCTTCTTTTCATATAACTTTTTCTGCTCTTTTACCTACTTTTTTCGTGGAAAATCTGATGATTTTCTCAATATTTTTATATTATACTGCTATTTTTATGTATATACTGCGCTGAAACCCGCATTTCCTAAACTACTATGAAAGTTTTTGATCTTTAACCAACTATTTCCTGTGATTTTTACTAGTTTCTTCTTTTCATATAACTTTTTCTGCTCTTTTACCTACTTTTTTCATGGAAAATATGATTATTTTCTCAATATTTTTATATTATATATATATATACTGCGCTGAAACCTGCATTTCCTAAACTACTATGAAAGTTTTTGATCTTTAGCCAACTTTTTCCTGTGATTTTTACTAGTTTCTTCTTTTCATATAACTTTTTCTGCTCTTTTACCTACATATTTCATGGAAAATCTGATTATTTTCTCAATATTTTTATATTATATTTATATACTGCGCTGAAACCTTCATTTTATTAACTACTATGAAAGTTTTTGATCTTTAACCAACTTTTTCCTGTTATTTTTACTAGCTTCTTCTTTTCATATAACTTTTTCTGCTCTTTTACCTACTTTTTTCATGGAAAATCTGATTATTTTCCCAATATTTTTATATTATATATATATATACTGGGCTAAAACCTGCATTTCCTAAACTACTATGAAAGTTTTTGATCTTTAACCAACTTTTTCCTGTCATTTTTACTAGTTTCTTCTTTTCATATAACTTTTTCTGCTCTTTACCTACTTTTTTCATGGAAAATCTGATTATTTGCTCAATACTTTTATATTATACTGCTATTTTTATATATATACTGCGCTGAAACCCGCGTTTCCTAAACTGCTATGAAAGTTTTTGATCTTTAACCAACTTTTTCCTGTGATTTTTACTAGTTTCTTCTTTTCATATAACTTTTTCTGCTCTTTTTACCTACTTTTTTCATGGAAAATCTGATAATTTTCTCATTATTTTTATATTATATTTATATACCTGCGCTGAAACCCGCATTTCCTAAACTACTATGAAAGTTGTTGATCTTTAAACCAACTTTTTCCTGTCATTTCTACTAGTTTCTTCTTCTTTTCATATAACTTTTTCTGCTCTTTTACCTACTTTTTTCATGGAAAATCTGATTATTTTCAATATTTTTATATTATACTGCTATTTTTATGTATATACTGCGCTCAAACCCGCATTTCCTAAACTACTATGAAAGTTTTTGCTCTTTAAACCAACTTTTTCCCTGTGATTTTTACTAGTTTCTTCTTTTCATATAACTTTTTCTGCTCTTTTACCTACTTTTTTCATGGAAAATGTGATTATTTTCTCAATATTTTTTATATTATACTGCTATTATTATGTATATACTGTGCTGAAACCCGTATTTCCTAAACTACTATGAAAGTTTTTGATCTTTAACCAACTTTTTCCTGTCATATTTAGAAGTTTCTTCTTGTCATATAACTTTTTCTGCTCTTTTACCTACATATTTCATGGAAAATCTGATTATTTACTCAATATTTTTATATTACATATATATATACTGCGCTAAAACCCGCATTTCCTTAACTACTATGAAAGTTTTTGGTCTTTAACCAACTTTTTCCTGTCATTTTTACTAGTTTCTTCTTTTCATATAACTTTTCCCGCTCTTTTACCTACTTTTTTCATGGAAAATCTGATTATTATCTCAATATTTTTATATTACATATATATATACTGCGCTGAAAACCGCATTTCCTGAACTACTATGAAAGTTTTTGATCTTTAACCAACTTTTTCCTGTCATATTTACTAGTTTCTTCTTTCCATATAACTTTTTCTGCTCTTTTACCTACTTTTTTCATGGAAAATCTGATTATTTTCTCAATATTTTTATATTACATATATATACTGCGCTGAAACCCGCATTTCCTATACTACTATGAAAGTTTTTAATCTTTAACCAACTTTTTCCTGTCATTTTTACTAGTTTCTTCTTTTCATATAACTTTCTCTGCTCTTTTACCTACTTTTTTCATGGAAAATCTGATTATTTTCTCAATATTTTTATATTATATGTATATATACTGCGCTGAAACCCGCAGTTCCTAAACTACTATGAAAGTTTTTAATCTTTAACCAACTTTTTCCTGTCATTTTTACTAGTTTCTTCTTTTCATATAACTTTTTCTGCTCTTTTACCTACTATTTTCATGGAAAATCTGATTATTTTCTCAATATTTTTATATTATACTGCTATTTTTATATATATACTGCGCTAAAACCCGCATTTCCTAAACTACTATGAAAGTTTTTGATCTTTAACCAACTTTTTCCTGTCATTTTTACTAGTTTCTTCTTTTCATATAACTTTTTCTGCTCTTTTACCTACTTTTTTCATGGAAAATCTGATTATTTTCTCAATATTTTTATATTATACTGCTATTTTTATGTATATACTGCGCTGAAACCCGCATTTCCTAAACTACTATGAAAGTTTTTGATCTTTAACCAACTTTTTCCTGTCATTTTTACTAGTTTCTTCTTTTCATATAACTTTTCCTGCTCTTTTACCTACTTTTTTCATGGAAAATCTGATTATTTTCTCAAAATTTTTGTATTATACTGCTATTTTTATGTATATACTGCGCTGAAACCCGCATTTCCTAAACTACTATGAAAGTTTTTGATCTTTAACCAACTTTTTCCTGTGATTTTTACTAGTTTCTTCTTTTCATATAACTTTTTCTGCTCTTTTACCTACTTTTTTCATGGAAAATGTGATTATTTTCTCAATATTTTTATATTATACTGCTATTTTTATGTATATACTGCGCTGAAACCCGCATTTCCTAAACTACTATGAAAGTTTTTGATTTTTAACCAACTTTTTCCTGTGATTTTTACTAGTTTCTTCTTTTCATATAACTTTTTCTGCTCTTTTACCTACATATTTCATGGAAAATCTGATTATTTTCTCAATATTTTTATATTACATATATATATACTGCGCTGAAACCCGCATTTCCTAAACTACTATGAAAGTTTTTAATCTTTAACCAACTTTTTCCTGTCATTTCTACTAGTTTCTTCTTTTCATATAACTTTTTCTGCTCTTTTAATTACTTTTTTCATGGAAAATGATTATTTTCTCAATATTTTTATATTATACTGCTATTTTTATGTATATACTGCACTGAAACCCGCATTTCCTAAACTACTATGAAAGTTTTTGGTCTTTTACCAACTTTTTCCTGTCATTTTTACTAGTTGCTTCTTTTCATATAACTTTTTCTGCTCTTTTACCTACTTTTTTCGTGGAAAATCTGATTATTTTCTCAATATTTTTATATTACATATATATATACTGCGCTGAAACCCGCATTTCCTTAACTAATATGAAAGTTTTTGATCTTTAACCAACTTTTTCCTGTAATTTTTACTAGTTTCTTCTTTTCATATAACTTTTTCTGCTCTTTTACCTACTTTTTTCATGGAAAATCTGATTATTTTCTCAATATTTTTATATTATACTGCTATTTTTATGTATATATACTGCGCTGAAACCCGCATTTCCTAAACTACTATGAAAGTTGTTGATCTTTAACCAACTTTTTCCTGTGATTTTTACTAGTTTCTTCTTTTCATATAACTTTTTCTGCTCTTTTACCTACTTTTTTCATGGAAAATCTGATTATTTTCTCAATATTTTTATATAACATATATATATACTGCCCTGAAACCCGCATTTCCTTATCTACTATGAAAGTTTTTGATCTTTAACCAACTTTTTCCTGTGATTTTTACTAGTTTCTTCTTTTCATATAACTTTTTCTGCTCTTTTACCTACTTTTTTCATGGAAAATCTGATTATTTTCTCAATATTTTAATATAATATTTATATACTGCGCTGAAACCCGCATTTCCTTAACTACTATGAAAGTTTTTGATCTTTAACCAACTTTTTCCTGTGAGTTTTACTAGTTTCTTCTTTTCATATAACTTTTTCTGCTCTTTTACCTACTTTTTTCATTCAAAGTCTGATTATTTTCTCAATATTTTTATATTACATATATATATACACTGCGCTGAAACCTGCATTTCCTAAACTACTATGAAAGTTTTTGATCTTTAACCAACTTTTTCCTGTCATTCTTACTAGTTTCTTCTTTTCATATAACTTTTTCTGCTCTTTTATCTACTTTTTTCATGGAAAATCTGATTATTTTCTCAATATTTTTATATTACATATATATATACTGCGCTGAAACCCGCATTTCCTAAACTACTATGAAAGTTATTGATCTTTAGCCAAGTTTTTCCTGTGATTTTTACTAGTTTCTTCTTTTCATATAACTTTTTCTGCTCTTTTACCTACATTTTTCATGGAAAATCTGATTATTTTCTCAATATTTTTATATTATGCTGCTATTTTTATATATATACTGCGCTGAAACCCGCATTTCCTAAACTACTATGAAAGTTTTTGATCTTTAACCAACTTTTTCCTGTCATTTTTACTAGTTTCTTCTTTTCATATAACTTTTTCTGCTCTTTTACCTACATTTTTCATGGAAAATCTGATAATTTTCTCAATATTTTTATATTATATTTATATACTGCGCTGAAACCCGCATTTCCTAAACTACTATGAAAGTTTTTGATCTTTAACCAACTTTTTCCTGTCATTTTTACTAGTTTCTTCTTTTCATATAACTTTTTCTGCTCTTTTACCTACTTTTTTCATGGAAAATCTGATTATTTTCTCAATATTTTTATATTACATATATATATACTGCGCTGAAACCCGCATTTCCTTAACTACTATGAAAGTTTTTGATCTTTAACCAACTTTTTCCTGTGATTTTTACTAGTTTCTTCTTTTCATATAACTTTTTCTGCTCTTTTACCTACTTTTTTCATGGAAAATCTGATTATTTTCGCAATATTTTTATATTACATATATATATACTGCGCTGAAACCCGCATTTCCTTAACTACTATGAAAGTTTTTGATCTTTAACCAACTTTTTCCTGTGATTTTTACTAGTTTCTTCTTTTCATATAACTTTTTCTGCTCTTTTACCTACTTTTTTCATGGAAAATGATTATTTTCTCAATATTTTTATATTATACTGCTATTTTTATGTATTTACTGCGCTGAAACCCGCATTTCCTAAACTACTATGAAAGTTTTTGATCTTTAACCAACTTTTTCCTGTCATTTTTACTAGTTTCTTCTTTTCATATAACTTTTTCTGCTCTTTTACCTACTTTTTTCATGGAAAATCTGATTATTTTCTCAATATTTTTATATTATATATATATACTGCGCTGAAACCCGCATTTCCTAAGCTACTATGAAAGTTGTTGATCTTTAACCAACTTTTTCCTGTGATTATTACTAGTTTCTTCTTTTCATATAACTTTTTCTGCTCTTTTGCCTACTTTTTTCATGGAAAATCTGATTATTTTCTCAATATTCTTATATTATACTGCTATTTTTGTATATATACTGCGCTGAAACCCGCATTTCCTAAACTACTATGAAAGTTTTTGATCTTTAACCAACTTTTTCCTGTGATTTTTACTAGTTTCTTCTTTTCATATAACTTTTTCTGCTCTTTTACCTACTTTTTTCATTCAAAGTCTGATTATTTTCTCAATATTTTTATATTACATATATATATACTGCGCTGAAACCCGCATTTCCTAAACTACTATGAAAGTTTTTGATCTCTAACCAAGTTTTTCCTGTCATTTTTACTAGTTTCTTCTTTTCATATAACTTTTTCTGCTCTTTTACCTACTTTTTTCATGGAAAATCTGATTATTTTCTCAATATTTTTATATTACATATATATATACTGAGCTGAAACCCGCATTTCCTAAACTACCATGAAAGTTTTTGATCTCTAACCAACTTTTTCCTGTCATTTTTACTAGTTTCTTCTTTTCATATAACTTTTTCTGTTTTTTTACCTACTTTTTTCATGGAAAATCTAATTATTATCTCAATATTTTTATATTACATATATATATACTGCGCTGAAACCCGCATTTCCTAAACTACTATGAAAGTTTTTGATCTTTAACCAACTCTTTCCTGTCATTTTTACTAGTTTCTTCTTTTCATATAACTTTTTCTGCTCTTTTACCTACTTTTTTCATGAAAAATCTGATTATTTTCTCAATATTTTTATATTACATATATATATACTGCGCTGAAACCCGCATTTCCTTAACTACTATGAACGTTTTTGATCTTTAACCAACTTTTTCCTGTGATTTTTACTATTTTCTTCTTTTCATATAACTTTTTCTGCTCTTTTACCTACTTTTTTCATTCAAAGTCTGATTATTTTCTCAATATTTTTATATTACATATATATATACTGCGCTGAAACCCGCATTTCCTTAACTACTATGAAAGTTTTTGATCCTTAACCAACTTTTTCCTGTCATTTTTACTAGTTTCTTCTTTTCATATAACTTTTTCTGCTCTTTTACCTACTTTTTTCATGGAAAATCTGATTATTTTCTTAATATTTTTATATTACATATATATATACTGCGCTGAAACCCGCATTTCCTAAACTACTATGAAAGTTTTTGATCTTTAACCAACTTTTTCCTGTCATTTTTACTAGTTTCTTCTTTTCATATAATTTTTTCTGCTCTTTTACCTACTTTTTTCATGGAAAATCTGATTATTTTCTCAATATTTTTATATTATACTGCTATTTTTATGTATATACTGCGCTCAAACCCGCATTTCCTAAACTACTATGAAAGTTTTTGATCTTTAACCAACTTTTTCCTGTGATTTTTACTAGTTTGTTCTTTTCATATAACTTTTTCTGCTCTTTTACCTACTTTTTTCATGGAAAATCTGATTATTTTCTCAATATTTTTATATAACATATATATATACTGCGCTGAAACCCGCATTTCCTTAACTACTATGAAAGTTTTTGATCTTTTACCAACTTTTTCCTGTGATTTTTACTAGTTTCTTCTTTTCATATAACTTTTTCTGCTCTTTTACCTACTTTTTTCATGGAAAATCTGATTTTTTTTTCAATGTTTTTATATTACATATATATATATATTATATTACATATATATATGTGCATTTCCTTAACTACTATGAAAGTTTTTGATCTTTAACCAACTTTTTCCTGTGATTTTTACTAGTTTCTTCTTTTCATATAACTTTTTCTGCTCTTTTACCTACTTTTTTCATGGAAAATCTGATTATTTTCTCAATATTTTTATATTACATATATATATACTGCGCTGAAACCCGCATTTCCTTAACTACTATGAAAGTTTTTGATCTTTAACCAACACTTTCCTGTCATTTTTACTAGTTTCTTCTTTTCATATAACTTTTTCTGCTCTTTTACCTACTTTTTTCATGAAAAATCTGATTATTTTCTCAATATTTTTATATTACATATATATATACTGCGCTGAAACCCGCATTTCCTTAACTACTATGAAAGTTTTTGATCTTTAACCAACTTTTTCCTGTCATTTTTACTAGTTTCTTCTTTTCATATAACTTTTTCTGCTCTTTACCTACTATTTTCATGGAAAATCTGATTATTTTCTTAATATTTTTATATTACATAATATATATACTGCGCTGAAACCCGCATTTCCTAAACTACTATAAAAGTTTTTGATCTTTAACCAACTTTTTCCTGTCATTTTTACTAGTTTCTTCTTTTCATATAACTTTCTCTGTTTTTTTACCTACTTTTTTCATGGAAAATCTAATTATTATCCCAATATTTTTATATAACATACATATATACTGCGCTGAAACCCGCATTTCCTAAACTACCATGAAAGTTTTTGATCTCTAACCAACTTTTTCCTGTCATTTTTACTAGTTTCTTCTTTTCATATAACTTTTTCTGTTTTTTTACCTACTTTTTTCATGGAAAATCTAATTATTATCTCAATATTTTTATATTACATATATATATACTGCGCTGAAACCCGCATTTCCTAAACTACTATGAAAGTTTTTGATCTTTAACCAACTTTTTCCTGTCATTTTTACTAGTTTCTTCTTTTCATATAACTTTTTCTGCTCTTTTACCTACTTTTTTCTTGGAAAATCTGATTATTTTCTTAATATTTTTTATATTACATATATATATACTGCGCTGAAACCCGCATTTCCTAAACTACTATGAAAGTTTTTGATCTTTAACCAACTCTTTCCTGTCATTTTTACTAGTTTCTTCTTTTCATATAACTTTTTCTGCTCTTTTACCTACTTTTTTCATGAAAAATCTGATTATTTTCTCAATATTTTTATATTACATATATATATACTGCGCTGAAACCCGCATTTCCTTAACTACTATGAACGTTTTTGATCTTTAACCAACTTTTTCCTGTGATTTTTACTAGTTTCTTCTTTTCATATAACTTTTTCTGCTCTTTTACCTACTTTTTTCATTCAAAGTCTGATTATTTTCTCAATATTTTTATATTACATATATATATATACTGCGCTGAAACCCGCATTTCCTTAACTACTATGAAAGTTTTTGATCTTTAACCAACTTTTTCCTGTCATTTTTACTAGTTTCTTCTTTTCATATAACTTTTTCTGCTCTTTTACCTACTTTTTTCTTGGAAAATCTGATTATTTTCTTAATATTTTTATATTACATATATATATACTGCGCTGAAACCCGCATTTCCTAAACTACTATGAAAGTTTTTGATCTTTAACCAACTTTTTCCTGTCATTTTTACTAGTTTCTTCTTTTCATATAATTTTTTCTGCTCTTTTACCTACTTTTTTCATTGAAAATCTGATTATTTTCTCAATATTTTTATATTACACTGCTATTTTTATTTATATACTGCGCTCAAACCCGCATTTCCTGAACTACTATGAAAGTTTTTGATCTTTAACCAACTTTTTCCTGTGATTTTTACTAGTTTGTTCTTTTCATATAACTTTTTCTGCTCTTTTACCTAATTTTTTCATGGAAAATCTGATTATTTTCTCAATATTTTTATATTACATATATATATATTATATTACATATATATATATATATGTGCAGTTCCTTAACTACTATGAAAGTTTTTGATCTTTAACCAACTTTTTCCTGTGATTTTTACTAGTTTCTTCTTTTCATATAACTTTTTCTGCTCTTTTACCTACTTTTTTCATGGAAAATCTGATTATTTTCTCAATATTTTTATATTACATATATATATATTATATTACATATATATATGTGCATTTCCTTAACTACTATGAAAGTTTTTGATCTTTAACCAACTTTTTCCTGTGATTTTTACTAGTTTCTTCTTTTCATATAACTTTTTCTGCTCTTTTACCTACTTTTTTCATGGAAAATCTGATTATTTTCTCAATATTTTTATATTACATATATATATACTGCGCTGAAACCCGCATTTCCTTAACTACTATGAAAGTTTTTGATCTTTAACCAACTTTTTCCTGTGATTTTTACTAGTTTCTTCTTTTCATATAACTTTTTCTGCTCTTTTACCTACTTTTTTCATTCAAAGTCTGATTATTTTCTCAATATTTTTATATTACATATATATATATACTGCGCTGAAACCCGCATTTCCTAAACTACTATGAAAGTTTTTGATCTTTAACCAACTTTTTCCTGTCATTTTTACTAGTTTCTTCTTTTCATATAACTTTTTCTGCTCTTTTACCTACTTTTTTCATGGAAAATCTGATTATTTTCTCAATATTTTTATATTATACTGCTATTTTTATGTATATACTGCGCTGAAACCCGCAATTCCTAAACTACTATGAAAGTTTTTGATCTTCAACCAACTTTTTCCTGTGATTTTTACTAGTTTCTTCTTTTCATATAACTTTTTCTGCTCTTTTACCTACTTTTTTCATGGAAAATCTGATTATTTTCTCAATATTTTTATATTACATACATATATACTGCGCTGAAACCCGCATTTCCTAAACTACTATGAAAGTTTTTGATCTTTAACCAACTCTTTCCTGTCATTTTTACTAGTTTCTTCTTTTCATATAACTTTTTCTGCTCTTTTACCTACTTTTTTCATGAAAAATCTGATTATTTTCTCAATATTTTTATATTACATATATATATACTGCGCTGAAACCCGCATTTCCTTAACTACTATGAACGTTTTTGATCTTTAACCAACTTTTTCCTGTGATTTTTACTAGTTTCTTCTTTTCATATAACTTTTTCTGCTCTTTTACCTACTTTTTTCATTCAAAGTCTGATTATTTTCTCAATATTTTTATATTACATATATATATATACTGCGCTGAAACCCGCATTTCCTTAACTACTATGAAAGTTTTTGATCTTTAACCAACTTTTTCCTGTCATTTTTACTAGTTTCTTCTTTTCATATAACTTTTTCTGCTCTTTTACCTACTTTTTTCTTGGAAAATCTGATTATTTTCTTAATATTTTTATATTACATATATATATACTGCGCTGAAACCCGCATTTCCTAAACTACTATGAAAGTTTTTGATCTTTAACCACTTTAACCAACTTTTTCCTGTCATTTTTACTAGTTTCTTCTTTTCATATAATTTTTTCTGCTCTTTTACCTACTTTTTTCATGGAAAATCTGATTATTTTCTCAATATTTTTATATTACACTGCTATTTTTATTTATATACTGCGCTCAAACCCGCATTTCCTGAACTACTATGAAAGTTTTTGATCTTTAACCAACTTTTTCCTGTGATTTTTACTAGTTTGTTCTTTTCATATAACTTTTTCTGCTCTTTTACCTACTTTTTTCATGGAAAATCATGAAACCCGCATTTCCTTAACTACTATGAAAGTTTTTGATCTTTAACCAACTTTTTCCTGTCATTTTTACTAGTTTCTTCTTTTCATATAACTTTTTCTGCTCTTTTACCTACTTTTTTCTTGGAAAATCTGATTATTTTCTTAATATTTTTATATTACATATATATATACTGCGCTGAAACCCGCATTTCCTAAACTACTATGAAAGTTTTTGATCTTTAACCAACTTTTTCCTGTCATTTTTACTAGTTTCTTCTTTTCATATAATTTTTTCTGCTCTTTTACCTACTTTTTTCATGGAAAATCTGATTATTTTCTCAATATTTTTATATTACACTGCTATTTTTATTTATATACTGCGCTCAAACCCGCATTTCCTGAACTACTATGAAAGTTTTTGATCTTTAACCAACTTTTTCCTGTGATTTTTACTAGTTTGTTCTTTTCATATAACTTTTTCTGCTCTTTTACCTACTTTTTTCATGGAAAATCTGATTATTTTCTCAATATTTTTATATTACATATATATATATTATATTACATATATATATATATGTGCAGTTCCTTAACTACTATGAAAGTTTTTGATCTTTAACCAACTTTTTCCTGTGATTTTTACTAGTTTCTTCTTTTCATATAACTTTTTCTGCTCTTTTACCTACTTTTTTCATGGAAAATCTGATTATTTTCTCAATATTTTTATATTACATATATATATATTATATTACATATATATATGTGCATTTCCTTAACTACTATGAAAGTTTTTGATCTTTAACCAACTTTTTCCTGTGATTTTTACTAGTTTCTTCTTTTCATATAACTTTTTCTGCTCTTTTACCTACTTTTTTCATTCAAAGTCTGATTATTTTCTCAATATTTTTATATTACATATATATATATACTACGCTGAAACCCGCATTTCCTAAACTACTATGAAAGTTTTTGATCTTTAACCAACTTTTTCCTGTCATTTTTACTAGTTTCTTCTTTTCATATAACTTTTTCTGCTCTTTTACCTACTTTTTTCATGGAAAATCTGATTATTTTCTCAATATTTTTATATTACATACATATATACTGCGCTGAAACCCGCATTTCCTAAACTACTATGAAAGTTTTTGATCTTTAACCAACTCTTTCCTGTCATTTTTACTAGTTTCTTCTTTTCATATAACTTTTTCTGCTCTTTTACCTACTTTTTTCATGAAAAATCTGATTATTTTCTCAATATTTTTATATTACATATATATATACTGCGCTGAAACCCGCATTTCCTTAACTACTATGAACGTTTTTGATCTTTAACCAACTTTTTCCTGTGATTTTTACTAGTTTCTTCTTTTCATATAACTTTTTCTGCTCTTTTACCTACTTTTTTCATTCAAAGTCTGATTATTTTCTCAATATTTTTATATTACATATATATATACTGCGCTGAAACCCGCATTTCCTTAACTACTATGAAAGTTTTTGATCTTTAACCAACTTTTTCCTGTCATTTTTACTAGTTTCTTCTTTTCATATAACTTTTTCTGCTCTTTTACCTACTTTTTTCATGGAAAATCTGATTATTTTCTTAATATTTTTATATTACATATATATATATTGCGCTGAAACCCGCATTTCCTAAACTACTATGAAAGTTTTTGATCTTTAACCAACTTTTTCCTGTCATTTTTACTATTTTCTTCTTTTCATATAATTTTTTCTGCTCTTTTACCTACTTTTTTCATGGAAAATCTGATTATTTTCTCAATATTTTTATATTATACTGCTATTTTTATGTATATACTGCGCTCAAACCCGCATTTCCTAAACTACTATGAAAGTTTTTGATCTTTAACCAACTTTTTCCTGTGATTTTTACTAGTTTGTTCTTTTCATATTACTTTTTCTGCTCTTTTACCTACTTTTTTCATGGAAAATCTGATTATTTTCTCAATATTTTTATATTACATATATATATATTATACTACATATATATATGTGCATTTCCTTAACTACTATGAAAGTTTTTGATCTTTAACCAACTTTTTCTTGTGATTTTTACTAGTTTCTTCTTTTCATATAACTTTTTCTGCTCTTTTACCTACTTTTTTCATGGAAAATCTGATTATTTTCTCAATATTTTTATATTACATATATATATATATTATATTACATATATATATGTGCATTTCCTTAACTACTATGAAAGTTTTTGATCTTTAACCAACTTTTTCCTGTGATTTTTACTAGTTTCTTCTTTTCATATAACTTTTTCTGCTCTTTTACCTACTTTTTTCATGGAAAATCTGATTATTTTCTCAATATTTTTATATTACATATATATATACTGCGCTGAAACCCGCATTTCCTTAACTACTATGAAAGTTTTTGATCTTTAACCAACTTTTTCCTGTGATTTTTACTAGTTTCTTCTTTTCATATAACTTTTTCTGCTCTTTTACCTACTTTTTTCATGGAAAATCTGATTATTTTCTCAATATTTTTATATTACATACATATATACTGCGCTGAAACCCGCATTTCCTAAACTACTATGAAAGTTTTTGATCTTTAACCAACTCTTTCCTGTCATTTTTACTAGTTTCTTCTTTTCATATAACTTTTTCTGCTCTTTTACCTACTTTTTTCATGAAAAATCTGATTATTTTCTCAATATTTTTATATTACATATATATATACTGCGCTGAAACCCGCATTTCCTTAACTACTATGAACGTTTTTGATCTTTAACCAACTTTTTCCTGTGATTTTTACTAGTTTCTTCTTTTCATATAACTTTTTCTGCTCTTTTACCTACTTTTTTCATTCAAAGTCTGATTATTTTCTCAATATTTTTATATTACATATATATATACTGCGCTGAAACCCGCATTTCCTTAACTACTATGAAAGTTTTTGATCTTTAACCAACTTTTTCCTGTCATTTTTACTAGTTTCTTCTTTTCATATAACTTTTTCTGCTCTTTTACCTACTATTTTCATGGAAAATCTGATTATTTTCTTAATATTTTTATATTACATATATATATACTGCGCTGAAACCCGCATTTCCTAAACTACTATGAAAGTTTTTGATCTTTAACCAACTTTTTCCTGTCATTTTTACTATTTTCTTCTTTTCATATAATTTTTTCTGCTCTTTTACCTACTTTTTTCATGGAAAATCTGATTATTTTCTCAATATTTTTATATTATACTGCTATTTTTATGTATATACTGCGCTCAAACCCGCATTTCCTAAACTACTATGAAAGTTTTTGATCTTTAACCAACTTTTTCCTGTGATTTTTACTAGTTTGTTCTTTTCATATTACTTTTTCTGCTCTTTTACCTACTTTTTTCATGGAAAATCTGATTATTTTCTCAATATTTTTATATTACATATATATATATTATACTACATATATATATGTGCATTTCCTTAACTACTATGAAAGTTTTTGATCTTTAACCAACTTTTTCTTGTGATTTTTACTAGTTTCTTCTTTTCATATAACTTTTTCTGCTCTTTTACCTACTTTTTTCATGGAAAATCTGATTATTTTCTCAATATTTTTATGTTACATATATATATATATTATATTACATATATGTATGTGCATTTCCTTAACTACTATGAAAGTTTTTGATCTTTAACCAACTTTTTCCTGTGATTTTTACTAGTTTCTTCTTTTCATATAACTTTTTCTGCTCTTTTACCTACTTTTTTCATGGAAAATCTGATTATTTTCTCAATATTTTTATATTACATATATATATACTGCGCTGAAACCCGCATTTCCTTAACTACTATGAAAGTTTTTGATCTTTAACCAACTTTTTCCTGTGATTTTTACTAGTTTCTTCTTTTCATATAACTTTTTCTGCTCTTTTACCTACTTTTTTCATGGAAAATCTGATTATTTTCTCAATATTTTTATATTACATATATATATATACTGCGCTGAAACCCGCATTTCCTAAACTACTATGAAAGTTTTTGATCTTTAACCAACTTTTTCCTGTCATTTTTACTAGTTTCTTCTTTTCATATAACTTTTTCTGCTCTTTTACATACTTTTTTCATGGAAAATCTGATTATTTTCTCAATATTTTTATATTACATACATATATACTGCGCTGAAACCCGCATTTCCTAAACTACTATGAAAGTTTTTAATCTTTAACCAACTTTTTCCTGTGATTTTTACTAGTTTCTTCTTTTCATATAACTTTTTCTGCTCTTTTACCTACTTTTTTCATTCAAAGTCTGATTATTTTCTCAATATTTTTATATTACATATATATATATACTGCGCTGAAACCCGCATTTCCTAAACTACTATGAAAGTTTTTGATCTCTTACCAACTTTTTCCTGTCATTTTTACTAGTTTCTTCTTTTCATATAACTTTTTCTGCTCTTTTACCTACTTTTTTCATGGAAAATCTGATTATTTTCTCAATATTTTTATATTACATATATATATACTGAGCTGAAACCCGCATTTCCTAAACTACCATGAAAGTTTTTGATCTCTAACCAACTTTTTCCTGTCATTTTTACTAGTTTCTTCTTTTCATATAACTTTTTCTGTTTTTTTACCTACTTTTTTCATGCAAAATCTAATTATTATCTCAATATTTTTATATTACATATATATATACTGCGCTGAAACCCGCATTTCCTAAACTACTATGAAAGTTTTTGATCTTTAACCAACTTTTTCCTGTCATTTTTACTAGTTTCTTCTTTTCATATAACTTTTTCTGCTCTTTTACCTACTTTTTTCATGAAAAATCTGATTATTTTCTCAATATTTTTATATTACATATATATATACTGCGCTGAAACCCGCATTTCCTTAACTACTATGAAAGTTTTTGATCTTTAACCAACTTTTTCCTGTGATTTTTACTAGTTTCTTCTTTTCATATAACTTTTTCTGCTCTTTTACCAACTTTTTTCATGGAAAATCTGATTAATTTCTCAATATTTTTATATTATACTGCTATTTTTATATATATACTGCGCTGAAACCCGCATTTCCTAAACTACTATGAAAGTTTTTGATCTTTTACCAACTTTTTCCTGTGATTTTTACTAGTTTCTTCTTTTCATATAACTATTTCTGCTCTTTTACCTACATTTTTCATGGAAAATCTGATTATTTTCTCAATATTTTTATATTATGCTGCTATTTTTATATATATACTGCGCTGAAACCCGCATTTCCTAAACTACTATGAAAGTTTTTGATCTTTAACCAACTTTTTCCTGTCATTTTTACTAGTTTCTTCTTTTCATATAACTTTTTCTGCTCTTTTACCTACATTTTTCATGGAAAATCTGATAATTTTCTCAATATTTTTATATTATATTTATATACTGCGCTGAAACCCGCATTTCCTAAACTACTATGAAAGTTTTTGATCTTTAACCAACTTTTTCCTGTCATTTTTACTAGTTTCTTCTTTTCATATAACTTTTTATGCTCTTTTACCTACTTTTTTCATTCAAAGTCTGATTATTTTCTCAATATTTTTATATTATATATATATATACTGCGCTGAAACCCGCATTTCCTAAACTACTATGAAAGCTTTTGATCTTTAACCAACTTTTTCCTGTGATTTTTACTAGTTTCTTCTTTTGATATAACTTTTTCTGCTCTTTTACCTACTTTTTTCATGGAAAATCTGATTATTTCTCAATATTTTTATATTACATATTTATATACTGCGCTGAAACCCGTATTTCCTAAACTACTATGAAAGTTTTTGATCTTCAACCAACTTTTTCCTGTGATTTTTACTAGTTTCTTCTTTTCATATAACTTTTTCTGCTCTTTTACCTACTTTTTTCATGGAAAATCTGATTATTTTCTCAATATTTTTATATTACATATATATATACTGCGCTGAAACCCGCATTTCCTTAACTACTATAAAAGTTTTTGATCTTTAACCAACTTTTTCCTGTGATTTTTATTAGTTTCTACTTTTCATATAACTTTTTTCTGCTCTTTTACCTACTTTTTTCATGGAAAATCTGATTATTTTCTCAATATTTTTATATTACATATATATATACTGCGCTGAAACCCGCATTTCCTAAACTACTATGAAAGTTTTTGATCTTTAACCAACTTTTTCCTGTGATTTTTACTAGTTTTTTCTTTTCATATAACTTTTTCTGCTCTTTTACCTACATTTTTCATGGAAAATCTGATAATTTTCTCAATATTTTTATATTATATTTATATACTGCGCTGAAACCCGCATTTCCTAAACTACTATGAAAGTTTTTGATCTTTAACCAACTTTTTCCTGTGATTCTTACTAGTTTCTACTTTTCATATAATATTTTTATATTATATTTATATACTGCGCTGAAACCCGCATTTCCTAAACTACTATGAAAGTTTTTGATCCTTAACCAACTTTTTCCTGTCATTTTTACTAGTTTCTTCTTTTCATATAACTTTTTCTGCTCTTTTACCTACTTTTTTCATTCAAAGTCTGATTATTTTCTCAATATATTTATATTACATATATATATACTGCGCTGAAACCCGCATTTCCTTAACTACTATGAAAGTTTTTGATCTTTAACCATCTTTTTCCTGTGATTTTTACTAGTTTCTACTTTTCATATAACTTTTTCTGCTCTTTTACCTACTTTTTTCATGGAAAATCTGATTATTTTTTCAATATTTTTATATTACATATATATATACTGCGCTGAAACCCGCATTTCCTAAACTACTATGAAAGTTTTTGATCTTTAACCAACTTTTTCCTGTGATTTTTACTAGTTTCTACTTTTCATATAACTTTTTCTGCTCTTTTACCTACTTTTTTCATGGAAAATCTGATTATTTTCTCAATATTCTTATATTACATATATATATACAGCGCTGAAACCCGCATTTCCTAAACAACTATGAAAGTTTTTGATCTTTAACCAACTTTTTCCTGTGATTTTTACTAGTTTCTTCTTTTCATATAACTTTTTCTGCTCTTTTACCTACTTTTTTCATGGAAAATCTGATTATTTTCTCAATATTTTTATATTACATATATATATACTGCGCTGAAACCCGCATTTCCTTAACTACTATGAAAGTTTTTGATCTTTAACCAACTTTTTCCTATGATTTTTACTAGTTTCTTCTTTTCATATAACTTTTTCTGCTCTTTTACCTACATTTTTCATGGAAAATCTGATTATTTTCTCAATATTTTTATATTATACTGCTATTTTTATATATATACTGCGCTGAAACCCGCATTTCCTAAACTACTATGAACGTTTTTGATCTTTAACCAACTTTTTCCTGTGATTTTTACTAGTTTCTTCTTTTCATAAAACTGTTTCTGCTCTTTTACCTACATTTTTCATGGAAAATCTGATTATTTTCTCAATATTTTTATGTTAGACTGCTATTTTTATGTATATACTGCGCTGAAACCCGCATTGCCTAAACTACTATGAAAGTTTTTGATCTTTAACCAACTTTTTCCTGTGATTTTTACTAGTTTGTTCTTTTCATATAACTTTTTCTGCTCTTTTACCTACATTTTTCATGGAAAATCTGATTATTTTCTCAATATTTTTATGTTATACTGCTATTTTTATGTATATACTGCGCTGAAACCCGCATTGCCTAAACTACTATGAAAGTTTTTGATCTTTAACCAACTTTTTCCTGTGATTTTTACTAGTTTCTTCTTTTCATATAACTTTTTCTGCTCTTTTACCTACTTTTTTCATGGAAAATCTGATTATTTTCTCAATATTTTTATATTACATATATATATACTGCGGTGAAACCCGCATTTCCTTAACTACTATGAAAGTTTTTGATCTTTAACCAACTTTTTCCTGTGATTTTTACTAGTTTCTTCTTTTCATATAACTTTCTGCTCTTTTACCTTCTTTTTTTATGGAAAATCTGATTATTTTCTCAATATTTTTATATTATACTGCTATTTTTATGTACATACTGCGCTGAAACCCACATTTCCTAAGCTACTATGAAAGTTTTTGATCTTTAACCAACTTTTTCCTGTGATTTTTACTAGTTTCTCCTTTTCATATAACTTTTTCTGCTCTTTTACCTCCTTTTTTCATGGAAAATCTGATTATTTTCTCAATATTTTTATATTATATTTATATACTGCGCTGAAACCCGCATTTCCTAAACTACTATGAAAGTTTTTGATCTTTAACCAACTTTTTCATGTCATTTTTACTAGTTTCTTCTTTTTATATAACTTTTTCTGCTCTTTTACCTACTTTTTTCATGGAAAATCTGATTATTTTCTCAATATCTTTATATTATACTGCTATTTTTATATATATACTGCGCTGAAACCCGCATTTCCTAAACTACTATGAAAGTTTTTGATCTTTAACCAACTTTTTCCTGTCATTTTTACTAGTTTCTTCTTTTCATATAACTTTTTCTGCTCTTTTACCTACTTTTTTCATGGAAAATCTGATTATTTTCTCAATATTTTTATATTATACTGCTATTTGTATGTATATACTGCGCTGAAACCCGCATTTCCTAAACTACTATGAAAGTTTTTGATCTTCAACCAACTTTTTCCTGTGATTTTTACTAGTATCTTCTTTTCATATAACTTTTTCTGCACTTTTACCTACTTTTTTCATGGAAAATCTGATTATTTTCTCAATATTTTTATATTATATTTATATACTGCGCTGAAACCCGCATTTCCTAAACTACTATGAAAGTTTTTGATCTTTAACCAACTTTTTCCTGTGATTTTTACTAGTTTCTTCTTTTCATATAACTTTTTCTGCTCTTTTACCTACATTTTTCATGGAAAATCTGATTATTTTCTCAATATTTTTATATTACATATATATATACTGCGCTGAAACCCGCATTTCCTTAACTACTATGAAAGTTTTTGATCTTCAACCAACTTTTTCCTGTGATTTTTACTAGTTTCTTCTTTTCATATAACTTTTTCTACTCTTTTACCTACTTTTTTCATGGAAAATCTGATTATTTTCTCAATATTTTTATATTATATATATATATACTGCGCTGAAACCCGCATTTCCTGAACTACTATGAAAGTTTTTGATCTTTAGCCAACTTTTTCCTGTGATTTTTACTAGTTTCTTCTTTTCATATAACTTTTTCTGCTCTTTTACCTCCTTTTTTCATGGAAAATCTGATAAGTTTCTCAATATTTTTATATTATATTTATATACTGCGCTGAAACCCGCATTTCCTAAACTACTATGAAAGTTTTTGATCTTTAACCAACTTTTTCCTGTGATTTTTACTAGTTTCTTCTTTTCATATAACTTTTTCTGCACTTTTACCTACTTTTTTCATGGAAAATCTGATTATTTTCTCAATATTTTTATATTACATATATATATACTGCGCTGAAACCCGCATTTCCTTAACTACTATGAAAGTTTTTGATCTTCAACCAACTTTTTCCTGTGATTTTTACTAGTTTCTTCTTTTCATATAACTTTTTCTACTCTTTTACCTACTTTTTTCATGGAAAATCTGATTATTTTCTCAATATTTTTATATTATATATATATATATACTGCGCTGAAACCCGCATTTCCTGAACTACTATGAAAGTTTTTGATCTTTAGCCAACTTTTTCCTGTGATTTTTACTAGTTTCTTCTTTTCATATAACTTTTTCTGCTCTTTTACCTATTTTTTTCATGGAAAATCTGATTATTTTCTCAATATTTTTATATTACATATATATACTGCGCTGAAACCCGCATTTCCTTAACTACTATGAAAGTTTTTGATCTTCAACCAACTTTTTCCTGTGATTTTTACTAGTTTCTTCTTTTCATATAACTTTTTCTGCTCTTTTACCTACTTTTTTCATGGAAAATCTGATTATTTTCTCAATATTTTTATATTACATACATATATACTGCGCTGAAACCCGCATTTCCTTAACTAATATGAAAGTTTTTGATCTTTAACCAACTTTTTCCTGTGATTTTTACTAGTTTCTTATTTTCATATAACTTTTTCTGCTCTTTTACCTACATTTTTCATGGAAAATCTGATTAATTTCTCAATATTTTTATATTATACTGCTATTTTTATGTATATACTGCGCTGAAACCCGCATTTCCTAAACTACTATGAAAGTTTTTGATCTTTTACCAACTTTTTCCTGTCATTTTTACTAGTTTCTTCTTTTCATATAACTTTTTCTGCTCTTTTACCTACTTTTTTCATGGAAAATCTGATTATTTTCTCAATATTTTTATATTACATATATATATACTGCGCTGAAACCCGCATTTCCTTAACTACTATAAAAGTTTTTGATCTTTAACCAACTTTTTCCTGTGATTTTTACTAGTTTCTACTTTTCATATAACTTTTTCTGCTCTTTTACCTACTTTTTTCATGGAAAATCTGATTATTTTCTCAATATTTTTATATTACATATATATATACTGCGCTGAAACCCGCATTTCCTAAACTACTATGAAAGTTTTTGATCTTTAACCTACTTTTGCCTGTGATTTTTACTAGTTTCTTCTTTTCATATAACTTTTTCTGCTCTTTTACCTACATTTTTCATGGAAAATCTGATAATTTTCTCAATATTTTTATATTATATTTATATACTGCGCTGAAACCCGCATTTCCTAAACTACTATGAAAGTTTTTGATCTTTAACCAACTTTTTCCTGTGATTTTTACTAGTTTCTACTTTTCATATAATATTTTTATATTATATTTATATACTGCGCTGAAACCCGCATTTCCTAAACTACTATAAAAGTTTTTGATCCTTAACCAACTTTTTCCTGTCATTTTTACTAGTTTCTTCTTTTCATATAACTTTTTCTGCTCTTTTACCTACTTTTTTCATTCAAAGTCTGATTATTTTCTCAATATATTTATATTACATATATATATACTGCGCTGAAACCCGCATTTCCTTAACTACTATGAAAGTTTTTGATCTTTAACCATCTTTTTCCTGTGATTTTTACTAGTTTCTACTTTTCATATAACTTTTTCTGCTCTTTTACCTACTTTTTTCATGGAAAATCTGATTATTTTTTCAATATTTTTATATTACATATATATATACTGCGCTGAAACCCGCATTTCCTAAACTACTATGAAAGTTTTTCATCTTTAACCAACTTTTTCCTGTGATTTTTACTAGTTTCTACTTTTCATATAACTTTTTCTGCTCTTTTACCTACTTTTTTCATGGAAAATCTGATTATTTTCTCAATATTTTTATATTACATATATATATACAGCGCTGAAACCCGCATTTCCTAAACTACTATGAAAGTTTTTGATCTTTAACCAACTTTTTCCTGTGATTTTTACTAGTTTCTTCTTTTCATATAACTTTTTCTGCTCTTTTACCTATTTTTTTCATGGAAAATCTGATTATTTTCTCAATATTTTTATATTACATATATATACTGCGGTGAAACCCGCATTTCCTTAACTACTATGAAAGTTTTTGATCTTTAACCAACTTTTTCCTGTGATTTTTACTAGTTTCTTCTTTTCATATAACTTTCTGCTCTTTTACCTACTTTTTTCATGGAAAATCTGATTATTTTCTCAATATTTTTATATTATACTGCTATTTTTATGTATATACTGCGCTGAAACCCACATTTCCTAAGCTACTATGAAAGTTTTTGATCTTTAACCAACTTTTTCCTGTGATTTTTACTAGTTTCTCCTTTTCATATAACTTTTTCTGCTCTTTTACCTCCTTTTTTCATGGAAAATCTGATTATTTTTTTCAATATTTTTATATTATATTTATATACTCGCGCTGAAACCCGCATTTCCTAAACTACTATGAAAGTTTTTGATCTTTAACCAACTTTTTCATGTCATTTTTACTAGTTTCTTCTTTTTATATAACTTTTTCTGCTCTTTTACCTACTTTTTTCATGGAAAATCTGATTATTTTCTCAATATCTTTATATTATACTGCTATTTTTATATATATACTGCGCTGAAACCCGCATTTCCTAAACTACTATGAAAGTTTTTGATCTTTAACCAACTTTTTCCTGTCATTTTTACTAGTTTCTTCTTTTCATATAACTTTTTTCTGCTCTTTTACCTACTTTTTTTCATGGAAAATCTGATTATTTTTCTCAATATTTTTATATTATACTGCTATTTTTATGTATATACTGCGCTGAAACCCGCAATTCCTAAACTACTATGAAAGTTTTTGATCTTCAACCAACTTTTTCCTGTGATTTTTACTAGTTTCTTCTTTTCATATAACTTTTTCTGCACTTTTACCTACTTTTTTCATGGAAAATCTGATTATTTTCTCAATATTTTTATATTATATTTATATACTGCGCTGAAACCCGCATTTCCTAAACTACTATGAAAGTTTTTGATCTTTAACCAACTTTTTCCTGTGATTTTTACTAGTTTCTTCTTTTCATATAACTTTTTCTGCACTTTTACCTACTTTTTTCATGGAAAATCTGATTATTTTCTCAATATTTTTATATTACATATATATATATACTGCGCTGAAACCCGCATTTCCTTAACTACTATGAAAGTTTTTGATCTTCAACCAACTTTTTCCTGTGATTTTTACTAGTTTCTTCTTTTCATATAACTTTTTCTACTCTTTTACCTACTTTTTTCATGGAAAATCTGATTATTTTCTCAAAATTTGTATATTATATATATATATACTGCGCTGAAACCCGCATTTCCTGAACTACTATGAAAGTTTTTGATCTTTAGCCAACTTTTTCCTGTGATTTTTACTAGTTTCTTCTTTTCATATAACTTTTTCTGCTCTTTTACCTCCTTTTTTCATGGAAAATCTGATAATTTTCTCAATATTTTAATATAATATTTATATACTGCGCTGAAACCCGCATTTCCTTAACTACTATGAAAGTTTTTGATCTTTTACCAACTTTTTCCTGTGATTTTTACTAGTTTCTTCTTTTCATATAACTTTTTCTGCTCTTTTACCTCCTTTTTTCATGGAAAATCTGATAATTTTCTCAATATTTTTATATTATATTTATATACTGCGCTGAAACCCGCATTTCCTAAACTACTATGAAAGTTTTTGATCTTTAACCAACTTTTTCCTGTGATTTTTACTAGTTTCTTCTTTTCATATAACTTTTTCTGCTCTTTTACCTACTTTTTTCATGGAAAATCTGATTATTTTCTCAATATTTTTATATTACATACATATATACTGCGCTGAAACCCGCATTTCCTTAACTAATATGAAAGTTTTTGATCTTTAACCAACTTTTTCCTGTGATTTTTACTAGTTTCTTATTTTCATATAACTTTTTCTGCTCTTTTACCTACATTTTTCATGGAAAATCTGATTAATTTCTCAATATTTTTATATTATACTTTATATATACTGCGCTGAAACCCGCATTTCCTAAACTACTATGAAAGTTTTTGATCTTTAACCAACTTTTTCCTGTGATTTTTACTAGTTTCTTCTTTTCATATAACTTTTTCTGCTCTTTTACCTACTTTTTTCATGGAAAATCTGATTATTTTCTCAATATTTTTATATTACATATATATATACTGCGCTGAAACCCGCATTTTCTTAACTACTATGAAAGTTTTTGATCTTTAACCAACTTTTTCCTGTCATTTTTACTAGTTTCTTCTTTTCATATAACTTTTTCTGCTCTTTTACCTACTTTTTTCATGGAAAATCTGATTATTTTCTCAATATTTTTATATTACATACATATATACTGCGCTGAAACCCGCATTTCCTTAACTAATATGAAAGTTTTTGATCTTTAACCAACTTTTTCCTGTGATTTTTACTAGTTTCTTATTTTCATATAACTTTTTCTGCTCTTTTACCTACATTTTTCATGGAAAATCTGATTAATTTCTCAATATTTTTATATTATACTGCTATTTTTATGTATATACTGCGCTGAAACCCGCATTTCCTAAACTACTATGAAAGTTTTTGATCTTTAACCAACTTTTTCCTGTGATTTTTACTAGTTTCTTATTTTCATATAACTTTTTCTGCTCTTTTACCTACATTTTTCATGGAAAATCTGATTAATTTCTCAATATTTTTATATTATACTGCTATTTTTATGTATATACTGCGCTGAAACCCGCATTTCCTAAACTACTATGAAAGTTTTTGATCTTTAACCAACTTTTTCCTGTGATTTTTACTAGTTTCTTATTTTCATATAACTTTTTCTGCTCTTTTACCTACATTTTTCATGGAAAATCTGATTTATTTCTCAATATTTTTATATTATACTTTATATATACTGCGCTGAAACCCGCATTTCCTTAACTACTATGAAAGTTTTTGATCTTCAACCAACTTTTTCCTGTGATTTTTACTAGTTTCTTCTTTTCATATAACTTTTTCTACTCTTTTACCTACTTTTTTCATGGAAAATCTGATTATTTTCTCAATATTTTTATATTATATATATATATACTGCGCTGAAACCCGCATTTCCTGAACTACTATGAAAGTTTTTGATCTTTAGCCAACTTTTTCCTGTGATTTTTACTAGTTTCTTCTTTTCATATAACTTTTTCTGCTCTTTTACCTCCTTTTTTCATGGAAAATCTGATAATTTTCTCAATATTTTAATATAATATTTATATACTGCGCTGAAACCCGCATTTCCTTAACTACTATGAAAGTTTTTGATCTTTTACCAACTTTTTCCTGTGATTTTTACTAGTTTCTTCTTTTCATATAACTTTTTCTGCTCTTTTACCTCCTTTTTTCATGGAAAATCTGATAATTTTCTCAATATTTTTATATTATATTTATATACTGCGCTGAAACCCGCATTTCCTAAACTACTATGAAAGTTTTTGATCTTTAACCAACTTTTTCCTGTGATTTTTACTAGTTTCTTCTTTTCATATAACTTTTTCTGCTCTTTTACCTACTTTTTTCATGGAAAATCTGATTATTTTCTCAATATTTTTATATTACATACATATATACTGCGCTGAAACCCGCATTTCCTTATCTAATATGAAAGTTTTTGATCTTTAACCAACTTTTTCCTGTGATTTTTACTAGTTTCTTATTTTCATATAACTTTTTCTGCTCTTTTACCTACATTTTTCATGGAAAATCTGATTAATTTCTCAATATTTTTATATTATACTTTATATATACTGCGCTGAAACCCGCATTTCCTAAACTACTATGAAAGTTTTTGATCTTTAACCAACTTTTTCCTGTGATTTTTACTAGTTTCTTCTTTTCATATAACTTTTTCTGCTCTTTTACCTACTTTTTTCATGGAAAATCTGATTATTTTCTCAATATTTTTATATTACATATATATATACTGCGCTGAAACCCGCATTTTCTTAACTACTATGAAAGTTTTTGATCTTTAACCAACTTTTTCCTGTCATTTTTACTAGTTTCTTCTTTTCATATAACTTTTTCTGCTCTTTTACCTACTTTTTTCATGGAAAATCTGATTATTTTCTCAATATTTTTATATTACATACATATATACTGCGCTGAAACCCGCATTTCCTTAACTAATATGAAAGTTTTTGATCTTTAACCAACTTTTTCCTGTGATTTTTACTAGTTTCTTATTTTCATATAACTTTTTCTGCTCTTTTACCTACATTTTTCATGGAAAATCTGATTAATTTCTCAATATTTTTATATTATACTGCTATTTTTATGTATATACTGCGCTGAAACCTGCATTTCCTAAACTACTATGAAAGTTTTTGATCTTTAACCAACTTTTTCCTGTGATTTTTACTAGTTTCTTATTTTCATATAACTTTTTCTGCTCTTTTACCTACATTTTTCATGGAAAATCTGATTAATTTCTCAATATTTTTATATTATACTGCTATTTTTATGTATATACTGCGCTGAAACCCGCATTTCCTAAACTACTATGAAAGTTTTTGATCTTTAACCAACTTTTTCCTGTGATTTTTACTAGTTTCTTCTTTTCATATAACTTTTTCTGCTCTTTTACCTACTTTTTCATGGAAAATCTGATTATTTTCTCAATATTTTTATATTACATATATATATACTGCGCTGAAACCCGCATTTTCTTAACTACTATGAAAGTTTTTGATCTTTAACCAACTTTTTCCTGTCATTTTTACTAGTTTCTTCTTTTCATATAACTTTTTCTGCTCTTTTACCTACATTTTTCATGGAAAATCTGATTAATTTCTCAATATTTTTATATTATACTGCTATTTTTATGTATATTCTGCGCTGAAACCCGCATTTCCCAAACTACTATGAAAGTTTTTGATCTTTAACCAACTTTTTCCTGTGATTTTTACTAGTTTCTCCTTTTCATATAACTTTTTCTTCTCTTTTACCTCCTTTTTTCATGGAAAATCTGATTATTTTCTCAATATTTTTATATTATATTTATATACTGCGCTGAAACCCGCATTTCCTAAACTACTATGAAAGTTTTTGATCTTTAACCAACTTTTTCATGTCATTGTTACTAGTTTCTTCTTTTCATATAACTTTTTTCTGCTCTTTTACCTACTTTTTTCATGGAAAATCTGATTATTTTCTCAATATCTTTATATTATACTGCTATTTTTATATATATACTGCGCTGAAACCCGCATTTCCTAAACTACTATGAAAGTTTTTGATCTTTAACCAACTTTTTCCTGTCATTTTTACTAGTTTCTTCTTTTCATATAACTTTTTCTGCTCTTTTACCTACTTTTTTCATGGAAAATCAGATTATTTTCTCAATATTTTTATATTATACTGCTATTTTTATGTATATACTGCGCTGAAACCCGCATTTCCTAAACTACTATGAAAGTTTTTGATCTTCAACCAACTTTTTCCTGTGATTTTTACTAGTTTCTTCTTTTCATATAACTTTTTCTGCACTTTTACCTACTTTTTTCATGGAAAATCTGATTATTTTCTCAATATTTTTATATTATATTTATATACTGC
>CAKAIZ010000068.1:0-28447 GCA_916610145.1 Eristalis arbustorum | reverse complement strand
AACCCGCATTTCCTAAACTACTATGAAAGTTGTTGATCTTTAACCAACTTTTTCCTGTGATTTTTACTAGTTTCTTCTTTTCATATAACTTTTTCTTCTCTTTTACCTACATTTTTCATGGAAAATCTGATAATTTTCTCAATATTTTTATATTATATTTATATACTGCGCTGAAACCCGCATTTCCTTAACTACAATGAAAGTTTTTGATCTTTAACCACCTTTTTTCTGTCATTTTTACTAGTTTCTTCTTTTCATATAACTTTTTCTGCTCTTTTACCTACTTTTTTCATGGAAAATCTGATTATTTTCTCAATATTTTTATATTATACTGCTATTTTTTATATATACAGTGCGCTGAAACCCGCATTTCCTGAACTACTATGAAAGTTTTTGATCTTTAACCAACTTTTTCCTGTGATTTTTACTAGTTTCTTCCTTTCATATAACTTTTTCTGCTCCTTTACCTACATATTTCATGGAAAAACTTATTATTTTCTCAATATTTTTATATTATATATATATACTGCGCTAAAACCTGCATTTTCTAAACTACTAAGAAAGTTTTTGATCTTTAACCAACTTTTTCCTGTCATTTTTACTAGTTTCTTCTTTTCATATAACTTTTTCTGCTCTTTTACCTACATATTTCATGGAAAATCTGATAATTTTCTCAATATATTTATATTATATATATATACTGCGCTGAAACCCGCATTTCCTGAACTACTATGAAAGTCTTTGATCTTTAACCAACTTTTTCCTGTCATTTTTACTAGTTTCTTCTTTTCATATAACTTTTTCTGCTCTTTTACCTACATTTTTCATGGAAAATCTGATAATTTTCTCAATATTTTTTTATTATATTTATATACTGCGCTGAAACCCGCATTTCCTAAACTACTATGAAAGTTGTTGATCTTTAACCAATTTTTTCCTGTGATTTTTACTAGTTTCTTCTACATTTTTTCATGGAAAATCTGATAATTTTCTCAATATTTTTATATTATATTTATTTAGTGCGCTGAAACCCGCATTTCCTTAACTACTATGAAAGTTTTTGATCTTTAACCAACTTTTTCCTGTGATTTTTACTAGTTTCTTCTTTTCATATAACTTTTTCTGCTCTTTTACCTACATTTTTCATGGAAAATCTGATTATTTTCTCAATATTTTTATATTATGCTGCTATTTTTATGTATATACTGCGCTGAAACCCGCATTTCCTAAACTACTATGCAAGTTTTTGAGCTTTAACCAACTTTTTCCTGTCATTTTTACTAGTTTCTTCTTTTCATATAACTTTTCCTGCTCTTTTACCTACATATTTCATGGAAAATCTGATTATTTTCTCAATATTTTTATATTATATTTATATACTGCGCTGAAACCCGCATTTCCTGAACTACTATGAAAGTTTTTCATCTTTAACCAACTTTTTCCTGTGATTTTTACTAGTTTCTTCTTTTCATATAACTTTTTCTGCTCTTTTACCTACTTTTTTCATGGAAAATCTGATTATTTTCTCAATATTTTTATATTATATTTATATACTGCGCTGAAACCCGCATTTCCTGAACTACTATGAAAGTTTTTGATCTTTAACCAACTTTTTCCTGTGATTTTTACTAGTTTCTTCTTTTCATATAACTTTTTCTGCTCTTTTACCTACTTTTTTCATGGAAAATCTGATTATTTTCTCAATATTTTTATATTATATTTATATACTGCGCTGAAACCCGCATTTCCTAAACTACTATGAAAGTTGTTGATCTTTAACCAACTTTTTCCTGTGATTTTTACTAGTTTCTTCTTTTCATATAACTTTTTCTTCTCTTTTACCTACATTTTTCATGGAAAATCTGATAATTTTCTCAATATTTTTATATTATATTTATTTACTGCGCTGAAACCCGCATTTCCTAAACAACTATGAAAGTTGTTGATCTTTAACCAACTTTTTCCTGTGATTTTTACTAGTTTCTTCTACATTTTTCATGGAAAATCTGATAATTTTCTCAATATTTTTATATTATATTTATTTAGTGCGCTGAAACCCGCATTTCCTTAACTACTATGAAAGTTTTTGATCTTTAACCAACTTTTTCCTGTGATTTTTACTAGTTTCTTGTTTTCATATAACTTTTTCTGCTCTTTTACCTACATTTTTCATGGAAAATCTGATTATTTTCTCAATATTTTTATATTATGCTGCTATTTTTATGTATATACTGCGCTGAAACCCGCATTTCCTAAACTACTATGAAAGTTTTTGATCTTTAACCAACTTTTTCCTGTGATTTTTACTAGTTTCTTCTTTTCATATAACTTTTTCTGCTCTTTTACCTACTTTTTTCATGGAAAATCTGATTATTTTCTCAATATTTTTATATTACATATATATATACTGCGCTGAAACCCGCATTTCCTAAACTACCATGAAAGTTTTTGATCTTTAACAAACTTTTTCCTGTGATTTTTACTAGTTTCTTCTTTTCATATAACTTTTCCTGCTCTTTTACCTACATATTTCATGGAAAATCTGATTATTTTCTCAATATTTTTATATTATATTTATATACTGCGCTGAAACCCGCATTTCCTGAACTACTATGAAAGTTTTTGATCTTTAACCAACTTTTTTTCTGTGATTTTTACTAGTTTCTTCTTTTCATATAACTTTTTCTGCTCTTTTATCTACTTTTTTCATGGAAAATCTGATTATTTTCTCAATATTTTTATATTATATTTATATACTGCGCTGAAACCCGCATTTCCTAAACTACTATGAAAGATGTTGATCTTTAACCAACTTTTTCCTGTGATTTTTACTAGTTTCGTCTTTTCATATAACTTTTTCTTCTCTTTTACCTACATTTTTCATGGAAAATCTGATAATTTTCTCAATATTTTTATATTATATTTATATACTGCGCTGAAACCCGCATTTCCTTAACTACTATGAAAGTTTTTGATCTTTAACCACCTTTTTTCTGTCATTTTTACTAGTTTCTTCTTTTCATATAACTTTTTCTGCTCTTTTACCTACTTTTTTCAGGGAAAATCTGATTATTTTCTCAATATTTTTATATTATACTGCTATTTTTATATATACAGTGCGCTGAAACCCGCATTTCCTGAACTACTATGAAAGTTATTGATCTTTAACCAACTTTTTCCTGTGATTTTGACTAGTTTCTTCTTTTCATATAACTTTTTCTTCTCTTTTACCTACATTTTTCATGGAAAATCTGATTATTTTCTCAATATTTTTATATTACATATATATATACTGCGCTGAAACCCGCATTTCCTAAACTACTATGAAAGTTTTTGAGCTTTAACCAACTTTTTCCTGTGATTTTTACTAGTTTCTTCTTTTCATATAACTTTTTCTGCTCTTTTACCTACATTTTTCATGGAAAATCTGATAATTTTCTCAATATTTTTATATCATATTTATATACTGCGCTGAAACCCGCATTTCCTAAACTACTATGAAAGTTGTTGATCTTTAACCAACTTTTTCCTGTGATTTTTACTAGTTTCTTCTTTTCATATAACTTTTTCTGCTCTTTAACCTAAATTTTTCATGGAAAATCTGATAATTTTCTCAATATTTTTATATTATATTTATTTAGTGCGCTGAAACCCGCATTTCCTTAACTACTATGAAAGTTTTTGATCTTTAACCAATTTTTTCCTGTGATTTTTACTAGTTTCTTCTTTTCATATAACTTTTTCTGCTCTTTTACCTACATTTTTCATGGAAAATCTGATTATACTGCGCTGAAACCCGCATTTCCTAAACTACTATGAAAGTTTTTGATCTTTAACCAACTTTTTCCTGTGATTTTTACTAGTTTCTTCTTTTCATATAACTTTTTCTGCTCTTTTACCTACTTTTTTCATGGAAAATCTGATTATTTTCTCAATATATTTATATTACATATATATATACTGCGCTGAAACATGCATTTCCTAAACTACTATGAAAGTTTTTGATCTTTAACCAACTTTTTCCTGTGATTTTTACTAGTTTCTTCTTTTCATATAACTTTTTCTGCTCTTTTACCTACTTTTTTAATGGAAAATCTGATTATTTTCTCAATATTTTTATATTATATATATATATACTGCGCTGAAACCCGCATTTCCTAAACTACTATGAAAGTTGTTGATCTTTAACCTACTTTTTCCTGTGATTTTTACTAGTTTCTTCTTTTCATATAACTTTTTCTGCTCTTTTACCTACATTTTTCGTGGAAAATCTGATTATTTTCTCAATATTTTTATATTATATATATATACTGCGCTAAAACCTGCATTTCCTAAACTACTATTAAAGTTTTTGATCTTTAACCAACTTTTTCCTGTCATTTTTACTAGTTTCTTCTTCTCATATAACTTTTTCTGCTCTTTTACCTACTTTTTTCATGGAAAATCTGATTATTCCTAAACTACTATGAAAGTTTTTGATCTTTAACCAACTTTTTCCTGTGATTTTTACTAGTTTCTTCTTTTCATATTACTTTTTCTGCTCTTTTACCTACATTTTTCATGGAAAATCTGATTATTTTCTCAATATTTTTATATTATACTGCTATTTTTATATATATACTGCGCTGAATCCCGCATTTCCTTAACTAGTATGAAGGTTTTTGATCTTTAACCAACTTTTTCCTGTGATTTTTACTAGTTTCTTCTTTTCATATAACTTTGTCTGCTCTTTTACCTACATTTTTCATGGAAAATCTGATTATTTTCTCAATATTTTTATATTATACTGCTATTTTTATGTATATACTGCGCTGAAACCCGCATTTCCAAAACTACTATGAAAGTTTTTGATCTGTAACCAACTTTTTCCTGTCATTTTCACTAGTTTCTTCTTTTCATATAACTTTTTCTGCTCTTTTACCTACATTTTTCATGGAAAATCTGATTATTTTCTCAATATTTTTATATTATACTGCTATTTTTATGTATATACTGCGCTGAAACCCGCATTTCCAAAACTACTATGAAAGTTTTTGATCTGTAACCAACTTTTTCCTGTCATTTTCACTAGTTTCTTCTTTTCATATAACTTTTTCTGCTCTTTTACCTACTTTTTTCATGGAAAATCTGATTATTTTCTCAATATTTTTATATTATACTGCTATTTTTATATATATACTGCGCTGAAACCCGCATTTCCTAAACTACTATGAAAGTTTTTGATCTTTAACCAACTTTCTCCTGTCATTTTTACTAGTTTCTTCTTTTCATATAACTTTGTCTGCTCTTTTACCTACATTTTTCATGGAAAATCTGATTATTTTCTCAATATTTTTATATTATACTGCTATTTTTATGTATATACAGCGCTGAAACCCGCATTTCCTAAACTACTATGAAAGTTGTTGATCTGTAACCAACTTTTTCCTGTCATTTTCACTAGTTTCTTCTTTTCATATAACTTTTTCTGCTCTTTTACCTACATTTTTCATGGAAAATCTGATAATTTTCTCAATATTTTTATATTATACTGCTATTTTTGTATATATACTGCGCTGAAACCCGCATTTCCTTAACTACTATGAAAGTTTTTGATCTTTAACCAACTTTTTCCTGTGATTTTTACTAGTTTCTTCTTTTCATATAACTTTTTCTGCTCTTTTACCTACTTTTTTCATTCAAAGTCTGATTATTTTCTCAATATTTTTATATTATATATATATATACTGCGCTGAAACCCGCATTTCCTAAACTACTATGAAAGTTGTTGATCTTTAACCTACTTTTTCCTGTGATTTTTACTAGTTTCTTCTTTTCATATAACTTTTTCTGCTCTTTTACCTACATTTTTCATGGAAAATCTGATTATTTTCTCAATATTTTTATATTATATATATATACTGCGCTAAAACCTGCATTTCCTAAACTACTATTAAAGTTTTTGATCTTTAACCAACTTTTTTCTGTCATTTTTACTAGTTTCTTCTTCTCATATAACTTTTTCTGCTCTTTTACCTACTTTTTTCATGCAAAATCTGATTATTCTCTCAATATTTTTATATTATACTGCTATTTTTATGTATATACTGCGCTGAAACCCGCATTTCCTAAACTACTATGAAAGTTTTTGATCTTTAACCAACTTTTTCCTGTGATTTTTACTAGTTTCTTTTTTTCATATTACTTTTTCTGATCTTTTACCTACATTTTTCATGGAAAATCTGATTATTTTCTCAATATTTTTATATTATGCTGCTATTTTTATATATATACTGCGCTGAAACCCGCATTTCCTTAACTAGTATGAAGGTTTTTGATCTTTAACCAACTTTTTCCTGTGATTTTTACTAGTTTCTTCTTTTCATATAACTTTGTCTGCTCTTTTACCTACATTTTTCATGGAAAATCTGATTATTTTCTCAATATTTTTATATTATACTGCTATTTTTATGTATATACTGCGCTGAAACCCGCATTTCCAAAACTACTATGAAAGTTTTTGATCTGTAACCAACTTTTTCCTGTCATTTTCACTAGTTTCTTCTTTTCATTTAACTTTTTCTGCTCTTTTACCTACATTTTTCATGGAAAATCTGATTATTTTCTCAATATTTTTATATTATATATATATATACTGCGCTGAAACCCGCATTTCCTAAACTACTATGAAAGTTTTTGATCTTTAACCAACTTTCTCCTGTCATTTTTACTAGTTTCTTCTTTTCATATAACTTTGTCTGCTCTTTTACCTACATTTTTCATGGAAAATCTGATTATTTTCTCAATATTTTTATATTATACTGCTATTTTTATGTATATACAGCGCTGAAACCCGCATTTCCTAAACTACTATGAAAGTTGTTGATCTGTAACCAACTTTTTCCTGTCATTTTCACTAGTTTCTTCTTTTCATATAACTTTTTCTGCTCTTTTACCTACATTTTTCATGGAAAATCTGATAATTTTCTCAATATTTTTATGTTATACTGCTATTTTTATATATACTGCGCTGAAACCCGCATTTCCTAAACTACTATGAAAGTTTTTGATCTTTAACCAACTTTTTCCTGTGATTTTTACTAGTTTCTTCTTTTCATATAACTTTTTCTGCTCTTTTACCTACTTTTTTCATGGAAAATCTGATTATTTTCTCAATATTTTTATATTATATATATATATACTGCGCTGAAACCCGCATTTCCTTAACTACTATGAAAGTTTTTGATCTTTAACCAACTTTTTCCTGTGATTTTTACTAGTTTCTTCTTTTCATATATCTTTTTCTGCTCTTTTACCTACTTTTTTCATGGAAAATCTGATTATTTTCTCAATATTTTTATATTATATATATATATACTGCGCTGAAACCCGCATTTCCTTAACTACTATGAAAGTTTTTGATCTTTAACCAACTTTTTCCTGTGATTTTTACTAGTTTCTTCTTTTCATATAACTTTTTCTGCTCTTTTACCTACTTTTTTCATGGAAAATCTGATTATTTTCTCAATATTTTTATATTATATATATATATACTGCGCTGAAACCCGCATTTCCTTAACTACTATGAAAGTTTTTGATCTTTAACCAACTTTTTCCTGTGATTTTTACTAGTTTCTTCTCTTCATATAACTTTTTCTGCTCTTTTACCTACTTTTTTCATGGAAAATCTGATTATTTTCTCAATATTTTTATATTACATATATATACTGCGCTGAAACCCGCATTTCCAAAACTACTATGAAAGTTTTTGATCTGTAACCAACTTTTTCCTGTCATTTTCACTAGTTTCTTCTTTTCATTTAACTTTTTCTGCTCTTTTACCTACATTTTTCATGGAAAATCTGATTATTTTCTCAATATTTTTATATTATATATATATATACTGCGCTGAAACCCGCATTTCCTAAACTACTATGAAAGTTTTTGATCTTTAACCAACTTTCTCCTGTCATTTTTACTAGTTTCTTCTTTTCATATAACTTTGTCTGCTCTTTTACCTACATTTTTCATGGAAAATCTGATTATTTTCTCAATATTTTTATATTATACTGCTATTTTTATGTATATACAGCGCTGAAACCCGCATTTCCTAAACTACTATGAAAGTTGTTGATCTGTAACCAACTTTTTCCTGTCATTTTCACTAGTTTCTTCTTTTCATATAACTTTTTCTGCTCTTTTACCTACATTTTTCATGGAAAATCTGATTATTTTCTCAATATTTTTATATTATACTGCTATTTTTGTATATATACTGCGCTGAAACCCGCATTTCCTGAACTACTATGAAAGTTTTTGATCTTTAACCAACTTTTTCCTGTGATTTTTACTAGTTTCTTCTTTTCATATAACTTTTTCTGCTCTTTTACCTACTTTTTTCATGGAAAATCTGATTATTTTCTCAATATTTTTATATTATATATATATATACTGCGCTGAAACCCGCATTTCCTTAACTACTATGAAAGTTTTTGATCTTTAACCGACTTTTTCCTGTGATTTTTACTAGTTTCTTCTTTTCATATATCTTTTTCTGCTCTTTTACCTACTTTTTTCATGGAAAATCTGATTATTTTCTCAATATTTTTATATTATATATATATATACTGCGCTGAAACCCGCATTTCCTTAACTACTATGAAAGTTTTTGATCTTTAACCAACTTTTTCCTGTGATTTTTACTAGTTTCTTCTTTTCATATAACTTTTTCTGCTCTTTTACCTACTTTTTTCATGGAAAATCTGATTATTTTCTCAATATTTTTATATTATATATATATATACTGCGCTGAAACCCGCATTTCCTTAACTACTATGAAAGTTTTTGATCTTTAACCAACTTTTTCCTGTGATTTTTACTAGTTTCTTCTCTTCATATAACTTTTTCTGCTCTTTTACCTACTTTTTTCATGGAAAATCTGATTATTTTCTCAATATTTTTATATTACATATATATACTGCGCTGAAACCCGCATTTCCTTAACTACTATGAAAGTTTTTGATCTTTAACCAACTTTTTCCTGTGATTTTTACTAGTTTCTTCTTTTCATATAACTTTTTCTGCTCTTTTACCTACTTTTTTCATGGAAAACCTGATTATTTTCTCAATATTTTTATATTATATATATATATATATACTGCGCTGAAACCCGCATTTCCTAAACTACTATGAAAGTTTTTGATCTTTAACCAACTTTTTCCTGTGATTTTTACTAGTTTCCACTTTTCATATAACTTTTTCTGCTCTTTTACCTACTTTTTTCATGGAAAATCTGATTATTTTCTCAATATTTTTATATTATACTGCTATTTTTATGTATATACTGCGCTGAAACCCGCATTTCCTAAACTACTATGAAAGTTTTTGATCTTTAACCAACTTTTTCCTGTGATTTTTACTAGTTTCTTCTTTTCATATAACTTTGTCTGCTCTTTTACCTACATTTTTCATGGAAAATCTGATTATTTTCTCAATATTTTTATATTATACTGCTATTTTTATGTATATACAGCGTTGAAACCCGCATTTCCTTTTTCCTGTGATTTTTACTAGTTTCCACTTTTCATATAACTTTTTCTGCTCTTTTACCTACTTTTTTCATGGAAAATCTGATTATTTTCTCAATATTTTTATATTATACTGCTATTTTTATGTATATACAGCGCTGAAACCCGCATTTCCTAAACTACTATGAAAGTTGTTGATCTGTAACCAACTTTTTCCTGTCATTTTCACTAGTTTCTTCTTTTCATATAACTTTTTCTGCTCTTTTACCTACATTTTTCATGGAAAATCTGATAATTTTCTCAATATTTTTATATTATACTGCTATTTTTGTATATATACTGCGCTGAAACCCGCATTTCCTGAACTACTATGAAAGTTTTTGATCTTTAACCAACTTTTTCCTGTGATTTTTACTAGTTTCTTCTTTTCATATAACTTTTTCTGCTCTTTTACCTACTTTTTTCATGGAAAATCTGATTATTTTCTCAATATTTTTATATTATACTGCTATTTTTATGTATATACTGCGCTGAAACCCGCATTGCCTAAACTACTATGAAAGTTTTTGATCTTTAACCAACTTTTTCCTGTGATTTTTACTAGTTTCTTCTTTTCATATAACTTTTTCTGCTCTTTTACCTACTTTTTTCATGGAAAATCTGATTATTTTCTCAATATTTTTATATTATACTGCTATTTTTGTATATATATTGCGCTGAAACCCGCATTTCCTGAACTACTATGAAAGTTTTTGATCTTTAACCAACTTTTTCCTGTGATTTTTACTAGTTTCTTCTTTTCATATAACTTTTTCTGCTCTTTTACCTACTTTTTTCATGGAAAAGCTGATTATTTTCTCAATATTTTTATATTATATATATATATACTGCGCTGAAACCCGCATTTCCTTAACTACAATGAAAGTTGTTGATCTTTAACCAACTTTTTCCTGTGATTTGTACTAGTTTCTTCTTTTCATATAACTTTTTCTGCTCTTTTACCTACTTTTTTCATGGAAAATCTGATTATTTTCTCAATATTTTTATATTACATATATATATACTGCGCTGAAACCCGCATTTCCTTAACTACTATGAAAGTTGTTGATCTTTAACCAACTTTTTCCTGTGATTTTTACTAGTTTCTTCTTTTCATATAACTTTTTCTGCTCTTTTACGTACATTTTTCATGGAAAATCTGATAATTTTCTCAATATTTTTATATTATATTTATATACTGCTCTGAAACCCGCATTTCCTAAACTACTATGAAAGTTTTTGATCTTTAACCAACTTTTTCCTGTGATTTTTACTAGTTTCTTCTTTTCATATAACTTTTTCTGCTCTTTTACCTACTTTTTTCATGGAAAATCTGATTATTTTCTCAATATTTTTATATTATACTGCTATTTTTATACTGCGCTGAAACCCGAAAGTTTTTGATCTTTAACCAACTTTTTCCTGTGATTTTTACTAGTTTCTTCTTTTCATATAACTTTTTCTGCTCTTTTACCTACTTTTTTCATGGAAAATCTGATTATTTTCTCAATATTTTTATATTATATATATATATATATACTGCGCTGAAACCCGCATTTCCTTAACTACTATGAAAGTTTTTGATCTTTAACCAACTTTTTCCTGTGATTTTTACTAGTTTCTTCTTTTCATATAACTTTTTCTGCTCTTTCACCTACTTTTTTCATGGAAAATCTGATAATTTTCTCAATATTTTTATATTATACTGCTATTTTTATGTATATACTGCGCTGAAACCCGCATTGCCTAAACTACTATGAAAGTTTTTGATCTTAAACCAACTTTTTCCTGTGATTTTTACTAGTTTCTTCTTTTCATATAACTTTTTCTGCTCTTTTACCTACTTTTTTCATGGAAAATCTGATTATTTTCTCAATATTTTTATATTACATATATATACTGCGCTGAAACCCGCATTTCCTAAACTACTATGAAAGTTTTTGATCTTTAACCAACTTTTTCCTGTGATTTTTACTAGTTTCCACTTTTCATATAACTTTTTCTGCTCTTTTACCTACTTTTTTCATGGAAAATCTGATTATTTTCTCAATATTTTTATATTATACTGCTATTTTTATGTATATACAGCGCTGAAACCCGCATTTCCTAAACTACTATGAAAGTTGTTGATCTGTAACCAACTTTTTCCTGTCATTTTCACTAGTTTCTTCTTTTCATATAACTTTTTCTGCTCTTTTACCTACATTTTTCATGGAAAATCTGATAATTTTCTCAATATTTTTATATTATACTGCTATTTTTGTATATATACTGCGCTGAAACCCGCATTTCCTGAACTACTATGAAAGTTTTTGATCTTTAACCAACTTTTTCCTGTGATTTTTACTAGTTTCTTCTTTTCATATAACTTTTTCTGCTCTTTTACCTACTTTTTTCATGGAAAATCTGATTATTTTCTCAATATTTTTATATTATACTGCTATTTTTGTATATATATTGCGCTGAAACCCGCATTTCCTGAACTACTATGAAAGTTTTTGATCTTTAACCAACTTTTTCCTGTGATTTTTACTAGTTTCTTCTTTTCATATAACTTTTTCTGCTCTTTTACCTACTTTTTTCATGGAAAATCTGATTATTTTCTCAATATTTTTATATTATATATATATATACTGCGCTGAAACCCGCATTTCCTTAACTACAATGAAAGTTGTTGATCTTCAACCAACTTTTTCCTGTGATTTTTACTAGTTTCTTCTTTTCATATAACTTTTTCTGCTCTTTTACCTACTTTTTTCATGGAAAATCTGATTATTTTCTCAATATTTTTATATTACATATATATATACTGCGCTGAAACCCGCATTTCCTTAACTACTATGAAAGTTGTTGATCTTTAACCAACTTTTTCCTGTGATTTTTACTAGTTTCTTCTTTTCATATAACTTTTTCTGCTCTTTTACGTACATTTTTCATGGAAAATCTGATAATTTTCTCAATATTTTTATATTATATTTATATACTGCTCTGAAACCCGCATTTCCTAAACTACTATGAAAGTTGTTGATCTTTAACCAACTTTTTCCTGTGATTTTTACTAGTTTCTTCTTTTCATATAACTTTTTCTGCTCTTTTACCTACTTTTTTCATGGAAAATCTGATTATTTTCTCAATATTTTTATATTATACTGCTATTTTTATACTGCGCTGAAACCCGAAAGTTTTTGATCTTTAACCAACTTTTTCCTGTGATTTTTACTAGTTTCTTCTTTTCATATAACTTTTTCTGCTCTTTTACCTACTTTTTTCATGGAAAATCTGATTATTTTCTCAATATTTTTATATTATATATATATATATATACTGCGCTGAAACCCGCATTTCCTAAACTACTATGAAAGTTTTTGATCTTTTACCAACTTTTTCCTGTGATTTTTACTAGTTTCTTCTTTTCATATAACTTTTTCTGCTCTTTTACCTACTTTTTTCATGGAAAATCTGATTATTTTCTCAATATTTTTATATTATACTGCTATTTTTATGTATATACTGCGCTGAAACCCGCATTTCCTAAACTACTATGAAAGTTTTTGATCTTTAACCAACTTTTTCCTGTGATTTTTACTAGTTTCTTCTTTTCATATAACTTTTTCTGCTCTTTTACCTACTTTTTTCATGGAAAATCTGATTATTTTCTCAATATTTTTATATTACATATATATATATATACTGCGCTGAAACCCGCATTTCCTAAACTACTATGAAAGTTTTTGATCTTTAACCAACTTTTTCCTGTCATTTTTACTAGTTTCTTCTTTTCATATAACTTTTTCTGCTCTTTTACCTACATATTTCATTGAAAATCTGATAATTTTCTCAATATTTTAATATTATATATATATACTGCGCTGAAACCCGCATTTCCTTAACTACTATGAAAGTTTTTGATCTTTAACCAACTTTTTCCTGTGATTTTTACTAGTTTCTTCTTTTCATATAACTTTTTCTGTTCTTTTACCTACATTTTTCATGAAAAATCTGATTATTTTCTAAATATTTTTATATTATGCTGCTATTTTTATGTATATACTGCGCTGAAACCCGCATTTCCTAAACTCCTATGAAAGTTTTTGATCTTTAACCAACTTTTTCTTGTGATTTTTACTAGTTTCTTCTTTTCATATAACTTTTTCTGCTCTTTTACCTACTTTTTTCATGGAAAATCTGATTATTTTCTCAATATTTTTATATTACATATATATATACTGCGCTGAAACCCGCATTTCCTAAACTACTATGCAAGTTTTTGAGCTTTAACCAACTTTTTCCTGTCATTTTTACTAGTTTCTTCTTTTCATATAACTTTTCCTGCTCTTTTACCTACATATTTCATGGAAAATCTGATTATTTTCTCAATATTTTTATATTATATTTATATACTGCGCTGAAACCCGCATTTCCTGAACTACTATGAAAGTTTTTGATCTTTAACCAACTTTTTCCTGTGATTTTTACTAATTTCTTCTTTTCATATAACTTTTTCTGCTCTTTTACCTACTTTTTTCATGGAAAATCTGATTATTTTCTCAATATTTTTATATTATATTTATATACTGCGCTGAAACCCGCATTTCCTAAACTACTATGAAAGTTGTTGATCTTTAACCAACTTTTTCCTGTGATTTTTACTAGTTTCTTCTTTTCATATAACTTTTTCTTCTCTTTTACCTACATTTTTCATGGAAAATCTGATAATTTTCTCAATATTTTTATATTATAATTATATACTGCGCTGAAACCCGCATTTCCTAAACTACTATGAAAGTTTTTGATCTTTAACCAACTTTTTCCTGTCATTTTTACTAGTTTCTTCTTTTCATATAACTTTTTCTGCTCTTTTACCTACATATTTCATGGAAAATCTGATAATTTTCTCAATATTTTAATATTATATATATATACTGCGCTGAAACCCGCATTTCCTTAACTACTATGAAAGTTTTTGATCTTTAACCAACTTTTTCCTGTGATTTTTACTAGTTTCTTCTTTTCATATAACTTTTTCTGCTCTTTTACCTACTTTTTTCATGGAAAATCTGATTATTTTCTCAATATTTTTATATTATATATATATATATATACTGCGCTGAAACCCGCATTTCCTAAACTACTATGAAAGTTTTTGATCTTTAACCAACTTTTTCCTGTGATTTTTACTAGTTTCCACTTTTCATATAACTTTTTCTGCTCTTTTACCTACTTTTTTCATGGAAAATCTGATTATTTTCTCAATATTTTTATATTATACTGCTATTGTTATGTATATACTGCGCTGAAACCCGCATTTCCTAAACTACTATGAAAGTTTTTGATCTTTAACCAACTTTTTCCTGTGATTTTTACTAGTTTCTTCTTTTCATATAACTTTTTCTGCTCTTTTACCTACTTTGTTCATGGAAAATCTGATTATTTTCTCAATATTTTTATATTATACTGCTATTTTTATGTATATACTGCGCTGAAACCCGCATTTCCTAAACTACTATGAAAGTTTTTGATCTTTAACCAACTTTTTCCTGTGATTTTTACTAGTTTCTTCTTTTCATATAACTTTTTCTGCTCTTTTACCTACTTTTTTCATGGAAAATCTGATTATTTTCTCAATATTTTTATATTACATATATATACACCGCGCTGAAAGCCGCATTTCCTAAACTACTATGAAAGTTTTTGATCTTTAACTAACTTTTTCCTGTGATTTTTACTAGTTTCTTCTTTTCATATAACTTTTTCTGCTCTTTTACCTACTTTTTTCATGGAAAATCTGATTATTTTCTCAATATTTTTACATTACATATATATATACTGCGCTGAAACCCGCATTTCCTAAACTACTATGAAAGTTTTTGATCTTTAACCAACTTTTTCCTGTGATTTTTACTAGTTTCTTCTTTTCATATAACTTTTTCTGCTCTTTTACCTACATTTTTCATGGAAAATCTGATAATTTTCTCAATATTTTTATATTATATTTATATACTGCGCTGAAACCCGCATTTCCTAAACTACTATGAAAGTTGTTGATCTTTAACCAACTTTTTCCTGTGATTTTTACTAGTTTCTTCTTTTCATATAACTTTTTCTGCTCTTTTACCTACATTTTTCATGGAAAATCTGATAATTTTCTCAATATTTTTATAATATATTTATATACTGCGCTGAAACCCGCATTTCCTAAACTACTATGAAAGTTGTTGATCTTTAACCAACTTTTTCCTGTGATTTTTACTAGTTTCTTCTTTTCATATAACTTTTTCTGCTCTTTTACCTACTTTTTTCATGGAAAATCTGATTATTTTCTCAATATTTTTATATTATACTGCTATTTTTATATATATACTGCGCTGAAACCCGCATTTCCTAAACTACTATGAAAGTTTTTGATATTTAACCAACTTTTTCCTGTCATTTTTACTAGTTTCTTCTTTTCATATAACTTTTTCTGCTCTTTTACCTACATTTTTCATGGAAAATCTGATAATTTTCTCAATATTTTTATATTATATTTATATACTGCGCTGAAACCCGCATTTCCTAAACTACTATGAAAGTTGTTGATCTTTAACCAACTTTTTCCTGTGATTTTTACTAGTTTCTTCTTTTCATATAACTTTTTCTGGTCTTTTACCTACTTTTTTCATGGAAAATCTGATTATTTTCTCAATATTTTTATATTATACTGCTATTTTTATGTATATACTGCGCTGAAACCCGCATTTCCTAAACTACTATGAAAGTTTTTGATCTTAAACCAACTTTTTCCTGTCATTTTTACTAGTTTCTTCTTTTCATATTACTTTTTCTGCTCTTTTACCTACATTTTTCATGGAAAATCTGATTATTTTCTCAATGTTTTTATATTACATATATATATACTGCGCTGAAACCCGCATTTCCTAAACTACTATGAAAGTTTTTGATCTTTAACCAACTTTTTACTGTGATTTTTACTAGTTTCTTCTTTTCATATAACTTTTTCTGCTCTTTTACCTACTTTTTTCATGGAAAATCTGATTATTTTCTCAATATTTTTATATTACATATATATATACTGCGCTGAAACCCGCATTTCCTAAACTACTATGAAAGTTTTTGATATTTAACCAACTTTTTCCTGTCATTTTTACTAGTTTCTTCTTTTCATATAACTTTTTCTGTTCTTTTACCTACTTTTTTCATGGAAAATCTGATTACTTTCTCAATATTTTTATATTACATATATATATACTGCGCTGAAACCCGCATTTCCTAAACTACTATGAAAGTTTTTGATCTTTAACCAACTTTTTCCTGTGATTTTTACTAGTTTCTTCTTTTCATATAACTTTTTCTACTTTTTTACCTACTTTTTTCATGTAAAATCTGATTATTTTCTCAATATTTTTATATTACATATATATATACTGCGCTGAAACCCGCATTTCCTAAACTACTATGAAAGTTTTTGATCTTTAACCAACTTTTTCCTGTGATTTTTACTAGTTTCTTCTTTTCATATAACTTTTTCTGCTCTTTTACCTACTTTTTTCATGGAAAATCTGATTATTTTCTCAATATTTTTATATTACATATATATATACTGCGCTGAAACCCGCATTTTCTAAACTACTATGAAAGTTTTTGATCTTTAACCAACTTTTTCCTGTCATTTTTACTAGTTTCTTCGTTTCATATAACTTTTTCTGCTCTTTTACCTACTTTTTTCATGGAAAATCTGATTATTTTCTCAATATTTTTATATTATACTGCTATTTTTATGTATATACTGCGCTGAAACCCGCATTTCCTAAACTACTATGAAAGTTTTTGATCTTTAACCAACTTTTTCCTGTGATTTTTACTAGTTTCTTCTTTTCATATAACTTTTTCTGCTCTTTTACCTACTTTTTTCATGGAAAATCTGATTATTTTCTCAATATTTTTATATTACATATATATACTGCGCTGAAACCCGCATTTCCTTAACTACTATGAAAGTTGTTGATCTTTAACCAACTTTTTCATGTCATTTTTACTAGTTTCTTCTTTTCATATAACTTTTTCTGCTCTTTTACCTACTTTTTTCATTCAAAGTCTGATTATTTTCTCAATATTTTTATATTATATATATATATACTGCGCTGAAACCCGCATTTCCTGAACAACTATGAAAGTTGTTGATCTTTAACAAACTTTTTCCTGTGATTTTTACTAGTTTCTTCTTTTCATATAACTTTTTCTGCTCTTTTACCTAGTTTTTTCATTCAATGTCTGATTATTTGCTCAATATTTTTATATTATATATATATATACTGCGCTGAAACCCGCATTTCCTGAACAACTATGAAAGTTGTTGATCTTTAACCAACTTTTTCCTGTCATTTTTACTAGTTTCTTCTTTTCATATAACTTTTCCTGCTCTTTTACCTACATATTTCATGGAAAATCTGGTTATTTTCTCAATATTTTTATATTACATATATATATACTGCGCTGAAACCCGCATTTCCTGAACTACTATGAAAGTTTGTGATCTTTAACCAACTTTTTCCTGTGATTTTTACTAGTTTCTTCTTTTCATATAACTTTTTCTGCTCTTTTACCTACTTTTTTCATGGAAAATCTGATTATTTTCTCAATATTTTTATATTATATATACATACTGCGCTAAAACCCGCATTTCCTAAACTACTATGAAAGTTGTTGATCTTTAACCAACTTTTTCTTGTGATTTTTACTAGTTTCTTCTTTTCATATAACTTTTTCTGCTCTTTTACCTACTTTTTTCATGGAAAATCTGATTATTTTCTCAATATTTTTATATTACATATATATATACTGCGCTGAAACCCGCATTTCCTAAACTACTATGCAAGTTGTTGATCTTTAACCAACTTTTTCCTGTGATTTTTACTAGTTTCTTCTTTTCATATAACTTTTTCTTCTCTTTTACCTACATATTTCATGGAAAATCTGATTATTTTCTCAATATTTTTATATTATATTTATATACTGCGCTGAAACCCGTATTTCCTAAACTACTATGAAAGTTTTTGATCTTTAACCAACTTTTTCCTGTCATTTTTACTAGTTTCTTCTTTTCATATAACTTTTTCTGCTCTTTTAAATACATATTTCATGGAAAATCTGATAATTTTCTCAATATTTTAATATTATATATATATACTGCGCTGAAACCCGCATTTCCTTAACTACTATGAAAGTTTTTGATCTTTAACCAACTTTTTCCTGTGATTTTTACTAGTTTCTTCTTTTCATATAACTTTTTCTGCTCTTTTACCTACTTTTTTCATGGAAAATCTGATTATTTTCTCAATATTTTTATATTATATATATATATATATACTGCGCAAAAACCCGCATTTCCTAAACTACTATGAAAGTTTTTGATCTTTAACCAACTTTTTCCTGTGATTTTTACTAGTTTCCACTTTTCATATAACTTTTTCTGCTCTTTTACCTACTTTTTTCATGGAAAATCTGATTATTTTCTCAATATTTTTATATTATACTGCTATTTTTATGTATATACTGCGCTGAAACCCGCATTTCCTAAACTACTATGAAAGTTTTTGATCTTTAACCAACTTTTTCCTGTGATTTTTACTAGTTTCTTCTTTTCATATAACTTTTTCTGCTCTTTTACCTACTTTTTCATGGAAAATCTGATTATTTTCTCAATATTTTTATATTACATATATATATACTGCGCTGAAACCCGCATTTCCTAAACTACTATGAAAGTTTTTGATCTTTAACCAAATTTTTCCTTTGATTTTTACTAGTTTCTTCTTTTCATATAACTTTTTCTGCTCTTTTACCTACTTTTTTCATGGAAAATCTGATAATTTTCTCAATATTTTTATATTACATATATATATACTGCGCTGAAACCCGCATTTCCTAAACTACTATGAAAGTTTTTGATCTTTAACCAACTTTTTCCTGTGATTTTTACTAGTTTCTTCTTTTCATATAACTTTTTCTGCTCTTTTACCTACTTTTTTCATGGAAAATCTAATTATTTTCTCAATATTTTTATATTACATATATATACACCGCGCTGAAAGCCGCATTTCCTAAACTACTATGAAAGTTTTTGATCTTTAACTAACTTTTTCCTGTGATTTTTACTAGTTTCTTCTTTTCATATAACTTTTTCTGCTCTTTTACCTTGTTTTTTCATGGAAAATCTGATTATTTTCTCAATATTTTTACATTACATATATATATACTGCGCTGAAACCCGCATTTCCTAAACTACTATGAAAGTTTTTGATCTTTAACCAACTTTTTTCTGTGATTTTTACTAGTTTCTTCTTTTCATATAACTTTTTCTGCTCTTTTACCTACATTTTTCATGGAAAATCTGATAATTTTCTCAATATTTTTATATTATATTTATATACTGCGCTGAAACCCGCATTTCCTAAACTACTATGAAAGTTGTTGATCTTTAACCAACTTTTTCCTGTGATTTTTACTAGTTTCTTCTTTTCATATAACTTTTTCTGCTCTTTTACCTACATTTTTCATGGAAAATCTGATAATTTTCTCAATATTTTTATATTATATTTATATACTGCGCTAAAACCCGCATTTCCTAAACTACTATGAAAGTTGTTGATCTTTAACCAACTTTTTCCTGTGATTTTTACTAGTTTCTTCTTTTCATATAACTTTTTCTGCTCTTTTACCTACTTTTTTCATGGAAAATCTGATTATTTTCTCAATATTTTTATATTATACTGCTATTTTTATATATATACTGCGCTGAAACCCGCATTTCCTAAACTACTATGAAAGTTTTTGATATTTAACCAACTTTTTCCTGTCATTTTTACTAGTTTCTTCTTTTCATATAACTTTTTCTGCTCTTTTACCTACATTTTTCATGGAAAATCTGATAATTTTCTCAATATTTTTATATTATATTTATATACTGCGCTGAAACCCGCATTTCCTAAACTACTATGAAAGTTGTTGATCTTTAACCAACTTTTTCCTGTGATTTTTACTAGTTTCTTCTTTTCATATAACTTTTTCTGCTCTTTTACCTACTTTTTTCATGGAAAATCTGATTATTTTCTCAATATTTTTATATTAGACTGCTATTTTTATGTATATACTGCGCTGAAACCCGCATTTCCTAAACTACTATGAAAGTTTTTGATCTTTAACCAACTTTTTCCTGTCATTTTTACTAGTTTCTTCTTTTCATATTACTTTTTCTGCTCTTTTACCTACATTTTTCATGGAAAATCTGATTATTTTCTCAATGTTTTTATATTATATTTATATACTGCGCTGAAACCCGCATTTCCTAAACTACTATGAAAGTTGTTGATCTTTAACCAACTTTTTCCTGTGATTTTTACTAGTTTCTTCGTTTCATATAACTTTTTCTGCTCTTTTACCTACTTTTTTCATGGAAAATCTGATTATTTTCTCAATATTTTTATATTAGACTGCTATTTTTATGTATATACTGCGCTGAAACCCGCATTTCCTAAACTACTATGAAAGTTTTTGATCTTTAACCAACTTTTTCCTGTCATTTTTACTAGTTTCTTCTTTTCATATTACTTTTTCTGCTCTTTTACCTACATTTTTCATGGAAAATCTGATTATTTTCTCAATGTTTTTATATTACATATATATATACTGCGCTGAAACCCGCATTTCCTAAACTACTATGAAAGTTTTTGATCTTTAACCAACTTTTTACTGTGATTTTTACTAGTTTTTTCTTTTCATATAACTTTTTCTGCTCTTTTACCTACTTTTTTCATGGAAAATCTGATTATTTTCTCAATATTTTTATATTACATATATATATACTGCGCTGAAACCCGCATTTCCTGAAGTACTATAAAAGTTTTTGATCTTTAACCAACTTTTTCCTGTGATTTTTCCTAGTTTCTTCTTTTCATATAACTTTGTCTGCTCTTTTACCTACATTTTTCATGGAAAATCTGATTATTTTCTCAATATTTTTATATTATATATATATATATATATATACTGCGCTGTAACCAGCATTTCCTGAACTACTATAAAAGTTTTTGATCTTTAACCAACTTTTTCCTGTGATTTTTACTAGTTTCTTCTTTTCATATAACTTTTTCTGCTCTTTTACCTACTTTTTTCATGGAAAATCTGATTATTTTCTCAATATTTTTATATTATACTGCTATTTTTATATATATACTGCGCTGAAACCCGCATTTCCTGAACTACTATGAAAGTTTTTGATCTTTAACCAACTTTTTCCTGTGATTTTTAATAGTTTCTTCTTTTCATATAACTTTTTCTGCTCTTTTACCTACTTTTTTCATGGAAAATCTGATTATTTTCTCAATATTTTTATATTACATATATATATACTGCGCTGAAACCCGCATTTCCTAAACTACTATGAAAGTTTTTGATCTTTAACCAACTTTTTCCTGTGATTTTTACTAGTTTCTTCTTTTCATATAACTTTTTCTACTTTTTTACCTACTTTTTTCATGTAAAATCTGATTATTTTCTCAATATTTTTATATTACATATATATATACTGCGCTGAAACCCGCATTTCCTAAACTACTATGAAAGTTTTTGATCTTTAACCAACTTTTTCCTGTGATTTTTACTAGTTTCTTCTTTTCATATAACTTTTTCTGCTCTTTTACCTACTTTTTTCATGGAAAATCTGATTATTTTCTCAATATTTTTATATTATACTGCTATTTTTATGTATATACTGCGCTGAAACCCGCATTTCCTAAACTACTATGAAAGTTTTTGATCTTTAACCAACTTTTTCCTGTGATTTTTACTAGTTTCTTCTTTTCATATAACTTTTTCTGCTCTTTTACCTACTTTTTTCATGGAAAATCTGATTATTTTCTCAATATTTTTATATTATACTGCTATTTTTATGTATATACTGCGCTGAAACCCGAATTTCCTAAACTACTATGAAAGTTTTTGATCTTTAACCAACTTTTTCCTGTGATTTTTACTAGTTTGTTCTTTTCATATAACTTTTTCTGCTCTTTTACCTAAATTTTTCATGGAAAATCTGATTATTTTCTCAATATTTTTATATTACATATATATACTGCGCTGAAACCCGCATTTCCTAAACTACTATGAAAGTTTTTGATCTTTAACCAACTTTTTCCTGTGATTTTTACTAGTTTCTTCTTTTCATATAACTTTTTCTGCTCTTTTACCTACATTTTTCATGGAAAATCTGATTATTTTCTCAATATTTTTATATTACATATATATACTGCGCTGAAACCCGCATTTCCTAAACTACTATGAAAGTTTTTGATCTTTAACCAACTTTTTCCTGTGATTTTTACTAGTTTCTTCTTTTCATATAACTTTTTCTGCTCTTTTACCTACTTTTTTAATGGAAAATCTGATTATTTTCTCAATATTTTTATATTACATATATATATAGTGCGCTGAAACCCGCATTTCCTAAACTAATATGAAAGTTTTTGATCTTTAACCAACTTTTTCCTGTCATTTTTACTAGTTTCTTCTTTTCATATAACTTTTCCTGCTCTTTTACCTACATATTTCATGGAAAATCTGGTTATTTTCTCAATATTTTTATATTACATATATATATACTGCGCTGAAACCCGCATTTCCTGAACTACTATGAAAGTTTTTGATCTTTAACCAACTTTTTCCTGTGATTTTTACTAGTTTCTTCTTTTCATATAACTTTTTCTGCTCTTTTACCTACTTTTTTAATGGAAAATCTGATTATTTTCTCAATATTTTTATATTACATATATATATAGTGCGCTGAAACCCGCATTTCCTAAACTAATATGAAAGTTTTTGATCTTTAACCAACTTTTTCCTGTCATTTTTACTAGTTTCTTCTTTTCATATAACTTTTCCTGCTCTTTTACCTACATATTTCATGGAAAATCTGGTTATTTTCTCAATATTTTTATATTACATATATATATACTGCGCTGAAACCCGCATTTCCTGAACTACTATGAAAGTTTTTGATCTTTAACCAACTTTTTCCTGTGATTTTTACTAGTTTCTTCTTTTCATATAACTTTTTCTGCTCTTTTACCTACTTTTTTCATGGAAAATCTGATTATTTTCTCAATATTTTTATATTAATTATATATACTGCGCTAAAACCCGCATTTCCTAAACTACTATGAAAGTTGTTGATCTTTAACCAACTTTTTTTTGTGATTTTTACTAGTTTCTTCTTTTCATATAACTTTTTCTGCTCTTTTACCTACTTTTTTCATGGAAAATCTGATTATTTTCTCAATATTTTTATATTACATATATATATACTGCGCTGAAACCCGCATTTCCTAAACTACTATGCAAGTTTTTGAGCTTTAACCAACTTTTTCCTGTCATTTTTACTAGTTTCTTCTTTTCATATAACTTTTCCTGCTCTTTTACCTACATATTTCATGGAAAATCTGATTATTTTCTCAATATTTTTATATTATATTTATATACTGCGCTGAAACCCGCATTTCCTGAACTACTATGAAAGTTTTTGATCTTTAACCAACTTTTTCCTGTGATTTTTACTAGTTTCTTCTTTTCTTATAACTTTTTCTGCTCTTTTACCTACTTTTTTCATGGAAAATCTGATTATTTTCTCAATATTTTTATATTATATTTATATACTGCGCTGAAACCCGCATTTCCTAAACTACTATGAAAGTTTTTGATCTTTAACCAACTTTTTCCTGTCATTTTTACTAGTTTCTTCTTTTCATATAACTTTTTCTGCTCTTTTACCTACATATTTCATGGAAAATCTGATAATTTTCTCAATATTTTAATATTATATATATATACTGCGCTGAAACCCGCATTTCCTTAACTACTATGAAAGTTTTTGATCTTTACCCAACTTTTTCCTGTGATTTTTACTAGTTTCTTCTTTTCATATAACTTTTTCTGCTCTTTTACCTACTTTTTTCATGGAAAATCTGATTATTTTCTCAATATTTTTATATTATATATATATATATATACTGCGCTGAAACCCGCATTTCCTAAACTACTATGAAAGTTTTTGATCTTTAACCAACTTTTTCCTGTGATTTTTACTAGTTTCCACTTTTCATATAACTTTTTCTGCTCTTTTACCTACTTTTTTCATGGAAAATCTGATTATTTTCTCAATATTTTTATATTATACTGCTATTTTTATGTATATACTGCGCTGAAACCCGCATTTCCTAAACTACTATGAAAGTTTTTGATCTTTAACCAACTTTTTCCTGTGATTTTTACTAGTTTCTTCTTTTCATATAACTTTTTCTGCTCTTTTACCTACTTTTTTCATGGAAAATCTGATTATTTTCTCAATATTTTTATATTACATATATATATACTGCGCTGAAACCCGCATTTCCTAAACTACTATGAAAGTTTTTGATCTTTAACCAACTTTTTCCTGTGATTCTTACTAGTTTCTTCTTTTCATATAACTTTTTCTGCTCTTTTACCTACTTTTTTCATGGAAAATCTAATTATTTTCTCAATATTTTTGTATTACATATATATACACCGCGCTGAAAGCCGCATTTCCTAAACTACTATGAAAGTTTTTGATCTTTAACTAACTTTTTCCTGTGATTTTTACTAGTTTCTTCTTTTCATATAACATTTTCTGCTCTTTTACCTACTTTTTTCATGGAAAATCTGATTATTTTCTCAATATTTTTACATTACATATATATATACTGCGCTGAAACCCGCATTTCCTAAACTACTATGAAAGTTTTTGATCTTTAACCAACTTTTTCCTGTGATTTTTACTAGTTTCTTCTTTTCATATAACTTTTTCTGCTCTTTTACCTACATTTTTCATGGAAAATCTGATAATTTTCTCAATATTTTTATATTATATTTATATACTGAGCTAAAACCCGCATTTCCTAAACTACTATGAAAGTTGTTGATCTTTAACCAACTTTTTCCTGTGATTTTTACTAGTTTCTTCTTTTCATATAACTTTTTCTGCTCTTTTACCTACATTTTTCATGGAAAATTTGATAATTTTCTCAATATTTTTATATTATATTTATATACTGCGCTGAAACCCGCATTTCCTAAACTACTATGAAAGTTGTTGATCTTTAACCAACTTTTTCCTGTGATTTTTACTAGTTTCTTCTTTTCATATAACTTTTTCTGCTCTTTTACCTACTTTTTTTCATGGAAAATCTGATTATTTTCTCAATATTTTTATATTATACTGCTATTTTTATGTATATACTGCGCTGAAACCCGCATTTCCTAAACTACTATGAAAGTTTTTGATCTTTAACCAACTTTTTCCTGTCATTTTTACTAGTTTCTTCTTTTCATATTACTTTTTCTGCTCTTTTACCTACATTTTTCATGGAAAATCTGATTATTTTCTCAATGTTTTTATATTACATATATATATATACTGCGCTGAAACCCGCATTTCCTAAACTACTATGAAAGTTTTTGATCTTTAACCAACTTTTTACTGTGATTTTTTACTAGTTTCTTCTTTTCATATAACTTTTTCTGCTCTTTTACCTACTTTTTTCATGGAAAATCTGATTATTTTCTCAATATTTTTATATTACATATATATATACTGCGCTGAAACCCGCATTTCCTAAACTACTATGAAAGTTTTTGATCTTTAACCAACTTTTTCCTGTGATTTTAACTAGTTTCTTCTTTTCATATAACTTTTTCTGCTCTTTTACCTACTTTTTTCATGGAAAATCTGATTATTTTCTCAATATTTTTATATTACATATATATATACTGCGCTGAAACCCGCATTTCCTAAACTACTATGAAAGTTTTTGATCTTTAACCAACTTTTTCCTGTGATTTTTACTAGTTTCTTCTTTTCATATAACTTTTTCTACTTTTTTACCTACTTTTTTCATGTAAAATCTGATTATTTTCTCAATATTTTTATATTACATATATATATACTGCGCTGAAACCCGCATTTCCTAAACTACTATGAAAGTTTTTGATCTTTAACCAACTTTTTCCTGTGATTTTTACTAGTTTGTTCTTTTCATATAACTTTTTCTGCTCTTTTACCTACTTTTTTTCATGGAAAATCTGATTATTTTCTCAATATTTTTATATTACATATATATATACTGCGCTGAAACCCGCATTTTCTAAACTACTATGAAAGTTTTTGATCTTTAACCAACTTTTTCCTGTCATTTTTACTAGTTTCTTCGTTTCATATAACTTTTTCTGCTCTTTTACCTACTTTTTTCATGGAAAATCTGATTATTTTCTCAATATTTTTATATTATACTGCTATTTTTATGTATATACTGCGCTGAAACCCGCATTTCCTAAACTACTATGAAAGTTTTTGATCTTTAAACCAACTTTTTCCTGTGATTTTTACTAGTTTCTTCTTTTCATATAACTTTTTCTGCTCTTTTACCTACTTTTTTCATGGAAAATCTGATTATTTTCTCACTATTTTTATATTATATATATATACTTGCGCTGAAACCCGCATTTCCTAAACTACTATGAAAGTTTTTGATCTTTAACCAACTTTTTCCTGTGATTTTTACTAGTTTCTTCTTTTCATATAACTTTTTCTGCTCTTTAACCTACTTTTTTCATGGAAAATCTGATTATTTTCTCAATATTTTTATATTATACTGCTATTTTTATGTATATACTGCGCTGAAACCCGAATTTCCTAAACTACTATGAAAGTTTTTGATCTCTAACCAACTTTTTCCTGTGATTTTTACTAGTTTGTTCTTTTCATATAACTTTTTCTGCTCTTTTACCTAAATTTTTCATGGAAAATCTGATTATTTTCTCAATATTTTTATATTACATATATATACTGCGCTGAAAACCCGCATTTCCTAAACTACTATGAAAGTTTTTGATCTTTAACCAACTTTTTCCTGTGATTTTTACTAGTTTCTTCTTTTCATATAACTTTTTCTGCTCTTTTTACCTACATTTTTCATGGAAAATCTGATTATTTTCTCAATATTTTTATATTACATATATATACTTTGCGCTGAAACCCGCATTTCCTAAACTACTATGAAAGTTTTTTGATCTTTAACCAACTTTTTTCCTGTGATTTTTACTAGTTTCTTCTTTTCATATAACTTTTTCTGCTCTTTTACCTACTTTTTTAATGGAAAATCTGATTATTTTCTCAATATTTTTATATTACATATATATATAGTGCGCTGAAACCCGCATTTCCTAAACTAATATGAAAGTTTTTGATCTTTAACCAACTTTTTCCTTTCATTTTTACTAGTTTCTTCTTTTCATATAACTTTTCCTGCTCTTTTACCTACATATTTCATGGAAAATCTGGTTATTTTCTTAATATTTTTATATTACATATATATATACTGCGCTGAAACCCGCATTTCCTGAACTACTATGAAAGTTTTTGATCTTTAACCAACTTTTTCCTGTGATTTTTACTAGTTTCTTCTTTTCATATAACTTTTTCTGCTCTTTTACCTACTTTTTTCATGGAAAATCTGATTATTTTCTCAATATTTTTTATATTATATATATATACTGCGCTAAAACCCGCATTTCCTAAACTACTATGAAAGTTGTTGATCTTTAACCAACTTTTTCCTGTGATTTTTACTAGTTTCTTCTTTTCATATAACTTTTTTCTGCTCTTTTACCTACTTTTTTCATGGAAAATCTGATTATTTTCTCAATATTTCTATATTATATATATATACTGCGCTAAAACCCGCATTTCCTAAACTACTATGAAAGTTTTTGATCTTTAGCCAACTTTTTCCTGTGATTTTTACTAGTTTCTTCTTTTCATATAACTTTTTCTG
>CAKAIZ010000067.1:0-30223 GCA_916610145.1 Eristalis arbustorum | reverse complement strand
AGCTATGAGCTATGGTGCCCTACTAATCACCGCCAACTTTTTCCATCCCAGAGTCCTCAGAGTCAATGGGTACATGCACGATAACATCACCACCCGTGTGGGTTGGAAGATGAGCTATAGAAACCTTCAAAATTGCCCTACTGACCACGGCCAACTTTTTCCATCACCAGAGTCTTAGAAGTCAATAGGTACATGCACGATAACATCTCCACGCGTGTGGGTTGGAAGATGAGCTATGGAAGATGAGCTATGAGCTATGGTGCCCCTACTAATCACCGCCAACTTTTTCCATCCCAGAGTCTTAGAGTCAATAGGTACATGCACGATAACATCTCCACGCGTGTGGGTTGGAAATGAGCTATGGAAGATGAGCTATGAGCTATGGTGCCCCTACTAATCACCGCCAACTTTTTCCATCCCAGAGTCCTCAGAGTCAATGGGTACATGCACGATAACATCTCCACGCGTGTGGGTTGGAAGATGAGCTATGGAAGATGAGCTATGAGCTATGGTGCACTACTAATCACCGCCAACTTTTTCCATCCCAGAGTCTCAGAGTCAATGGGTACATGCACGATAACATCACCACCCGTGTGGGTTGGAAGATGAGCTATGGAAACCTTCAAAATTGCGCTACTAATCACCGCCAACTTTTTCCATCCCAGAGTCTCAGAGTCAATGGGTACATGCACGATAACATCACCACGCGTGTGGGTTTGAAAATGAGCTATGGAAGATGAGCTATGAGCTATGGTGCCCTACTAATCACCGCCAGCTTTTTTCCATCCCAGAGTCTTAGAGTCAATAGGTACATGCACGATAACATCTCCACGCGTGTGGGTTGGAAAATGAGCTATGGAAGATGAGCTATGAGCTATGGTGCCCTACTAATCACCGCCAACTTTTTCCATCCCAGAGTCTTAGAGTCAATAGGTACATGCACGATAACATCTCCACGCGTGTGGGTTGGAAGATGAGCTATGAGAGATGAGCTATGAGCTATGGTGCCCTACTAATCACCGCCAACTTTTTCCATTCCCAGAGTCTCAGAGTCAATGGGTACATGCACGATAACATCACCACCCGTGTGGGTTGGAAGATGAGCTATAGAAACCTTCAAAATTGCCCTACTGACCACGGCCAACTTTTTCCATCCCAGAGTCTTAGAGTCAATAGGTACATGCACGATAACATCTCCACGCGTGTGGGTTGGAAGATGAGCTATGGAAGATGAGCTATGAGCTATGGTGCCCTACTAATCACCGCCAACTTTTTCCATCCCAGAGTCTCAGAGTCAATGGGTACATGCACGATAACATCACCACCCGTGTGGGTTGGAAGATGAGCTATGAGAGATGAGCTATGAGCTATGGTGCCCTACTAATCACCGCCAGCTTTTTCCATCCCAGAGTCTTAGAGTCAATAGGTACATGCACGATAACATCTCCACGCGTGTGGGTTGGAAAATGAGCTATGGAAGATGAGCTATGAGCTATGGTGCCCTACTAATCACCGCCAACTTTTTCCATCCCAGAGTCTCAGAGTCAATGGGTACATGCACGATAACATCACCACCCGTGTGGGTTGGAAGATGAGCTATAGAAACCTTCAAAATTGCCCTACTGACCACGGCCAACTTTTTCCATCCCAGAGTCTTAGAGTCAATAGGTACATGCACGATAACATCTCCACGCGTGTGGGTTGGAAGATGAGCTATGGAAGATGAGCTATGAGCTATGGTGCCCTACTAATCACCGCCAACTTTTTCCATCCCAGAGTCTTAGAGTCAATAGGTACATGCACGATAACATCTCCACGCGTGTGGGTTGGAAAATGAGCTATGGAAGATGAGCTATGAGCTATGGTGCCCTACTAATCACCGCCAACTTTTTCCATCCCAGAGTCTCAGAGTCAATGGGTACATGCACGATAACATCTCCACGCGTGTGGGTTGGAAGATGAGCTATGGAAGATGAGCTATGAGCTATGGTGCCCTACTAATCACCGCCAACTTTTTCCATCCCAGAGTCTCAGAGTCAATGGGTACATGCACGATAACATCACCACCCGTGTGGGTTGGAAGATGAGCTATGGAAACCTTCAAAATTGCGCTACTAATCACCGCCAACTTTTTCCATCCCAGAGTCTCAGAGTCAATGGGTACATGCACGATAACATCACCACGCGTGTGGGTTGGAAAATGAGCTATGGAAGATGAGCTATGAGCTATGGTGCCCTACTAATCACCGCCAGCTTTTTCCATCCCAGAGTCTTAGAGTCAATAGGTACATGCACGATAACATCTCCACGCGTGTGGGTTGGAAAATGAGCTATGGAAGATGAGCTATGAGCTATGGTGCCCTACTAATCACCGCCAACTTTTTCCATCCCAGAGTCTTAGAGTCAATAGGTACATGCACGATAACATCTCCACGCGTGTGGGTTGGAAGATGAGCTATGAGAGATGAGCTATGAGAGATGAGCTATGAGCTATGGTGCCCTACTAATCACCGCCAACTTTTTCCATCCCAGAGTCTCAGAGTCAATGGGTACATGCACGATAACATCACCACCCGTGTGGGTTGGAAGATGAGCTATAGAAACCTTCAAAATTGCCCTACTGACCACGGCCAACTTTTTCCATCCCAGAGTCTTAGAGTCAATAGGTACATGCACGATAACATCTCCACGCGTGTGGGTTGGAAGATGAGCTATGGAAGATGAGCTATGAGCTATGGTGCCCTACTAATCACCGCCAACTTTTTCCATCCCAGAGTCTTAGAGTCAATAGGTACATGCACGATAACATCTCCACGCGTGTGGGTCGGAAAATGAGCTATGGAAGATGAGCTATGAGCTATGGTGCCCTACTAATCACCGCCAACTTTTTCCATCCCAGAGTCTCAGAGTCAATGGGTACATGCACGATAACATCTCCACGCGTGTGGGTTGGAAGATGAGCTATGGAAGATGAGCTATGAGCTATGGTGCCCTACTAATCACCGCCAACTTTTTCCATCCCAGAGTCTCAGAGTCAATGGGTACATGCACGATAACATCACCACCCGTGTGGGTTGGAAGATGAGCTATGGAAACCTTCAAAATTGCGCTACTAATCACCGCCAACTTTTTCCATCCCAGAGTCTCAGAGTCAATGGGTACATGCACGATAACATCACCACGCGTGTGGGTTGGAAAATGAGCTATGGAAGATGAGCTATGAGCTATGGTGCCCTACTAATCACCGCCAGCTTTTTCCATCCCAGAGTCTTAGAGTCAATAGGTACATGCACGATAACATCTCCACGCGTGTGGGTTGGAAGATGAGCTATGAGAGATGAGCTATGAGCTATGGTGCCCTACTAATCACCGCCAACTTTTTCCATCCCAGAGTCTCAGAGTCAATGGGTACATGCACGATAACATCACCACCCGTGTGGGTTGGAAGATGAGCTATAGAAACCTTCAAAATTGCCCTACTGACCACGGCCAACTTTTTCCATCCCAGAGTCTTAGAGTCAATAGGTACATGCACGATAACATCTCCACGCGTGTGGGTTGGAAGATGAGCTATGGAAGATGAGCTATGAGCTATGGTGCCCTACTAATCACCGCCAACTTTTTCCATCCCAGAGTCTCAGAGTCAATGGGTACATGCACGATAACATCACCACCCGTGTGGGTTGGAAGATGAGCTATGAGAGATGAGCTATGAGCTATGGTGCCCTACTAATCACCGCCAGCTTTTTCCATCCCAGAGTCTTAGAGTCAATAGGTACATGCACGATAACATCTCCACGCGTGTGGGTTGGAAAATGAGCTATGGAAGATGAGCTATGAGCTATGGTGCCCTACTAATCACCGCCAACTTTTTCCATCCCAGAGTCTCAGAGTCAATGGGTACATGCACGATAACATCACCACCCGTGTGGGTTGGAAGATGAGCTATAGAAACCTTCAAAATTGCCCTACTGACCACGGCCAACTTTTTCCATCCCAGAGTCTTAGAGTCAATAGGTACATGCACGATAACATCTCCACGCGTGTGGGTTGGAAGATGAGCTATGGAAGATGAGCTATGAGCTATGGTGCCCTACTAATCACCGCCAACTTTTTCCATCCCAGAGTCTTAGAGTCAATAGGTACATGCACGATAACATCTCCACGCGTGTGGGTTGGAAAATGAGCTATGGAAGATGAGCTATGAGCTATGGTGCCCTACTAATCACCGCCAACTTTTTCCATCCCAGAGTCTCAGAGTCAATGGGTACATGCACGATAACATCTCCACGCGTGTGGGTTGGAAGATGAGCTATGGAAGATGAGCTATGAGCTATGGTGCCCTACTAATCACCGCCAACTTTTTCCATCCCAGAGTCTCAGAGTCAATGGGTACATGCACGATAACATCACCACCCGTGTGGGTTGGAAGATGAGCTATGGAAACCTTCAAAATTGCGCTACTAATCACCGCCAACTTTTTCCATCCCAGAGTCTCAGAGTCAATGGGTACATGCACGATAACATCACCACGCGTGTGGGTTGGAAAATGAGCTATGGAAGATGAGCTATGAGCTATGGTGCCCTACTAATCACCGCCAGCTTTTTCCATCCCAGAGTCTTAGAGTCAATAGGTACATGCACGATAACATCTCCACGCGTGTGGGTTGGAAAATGAGCTATGGAAGATGAGCTATGAGCTATGGTGCCCTACTAATCACCGCCAACTTTTTCCATCCCAGAGTCTTAGAGTCAATAGGTACATGCACGATAACATCTCCACGCGTGTGGGTTGGAAGATGAGCTATGAGAGATGAGCTATGAGCTATGGTGCCCTACTAATCACCGCCAACTTTTTCCATCCCAGAGTCTCAGAGTCAATGGGTACATGCACGATAACATCACCACCCGTGTGGGTTGGAAGATGAGCTATAGAAACCTTCAAAATTGCCCTACTGACCACGGCCAACTTTTTCCATCCCAGAGTCTTAGAGTCAATAGGTACATGCACGATAACATCTCCACGCGTGTGGGTTGGAAGATGAGCTATGGAAGATGAGCTATGAGCTATGGTGCCCTACTAATCACCGCCAACTTTTTCCATCCCAGAGTCTCAGAGTCAATGGGTACATGCACGATAACATCACCACCCGTGTGGGTTGGAAGATGAGCTATGAGAGATGAGCTATGAGCTATGGTGCCCTACTAATCACCGCCAGCTTTTTCCATCCCAGAGTCTTAGAGTCAATAGGTACATGCACGATAACATCTCCACGCGTGTGGGTTGGAAAATGAGCTATGGAAGATGAGCTATGAGCTATGGTGCCCTACTAATCACCGCCAACTTTTTCCATCCCAGAGTCTCAGAGTCAATGGGTACATGCACGATAACATCACCACCCGTGTGGGTTGGAAGATGAGCTATGGAAACCTTCAAAATTGCGCTACTAATCACCGCCAACTTTTTCCATCCCAGAGTCTCAGAGTCAATGGGTACATGCACGATAACATCACCACGCGTGTGGGTTGGAAAATGAGCTATGGAAGATGAGCTATGAGCTATGGTGCCCTACTAATCACCGCCAGCTTTTTCCATCCCAGAGTCTTAGAGTCAATAGGTACATGCACGATAACATCTCCACGCGTGTGAGTTGGAAGATGAGCTATGGAAGATGAGCTATGAGCTATGGTGCCCTACTAATCACCGCCAACTTTTTCCATCCCAGAGTCTTAGAGTCAATAGGTACATGCACGATAACATCTCCACGCGTGTGGGTTGGAAGATGAGCTATGAGAGATGAGCTATGAGCTATGGTGCCCTACTAATCACCGCCAACTTTTTCCATCCCAGAGTCTCAGAGTCAATGGGTACATGCACGATAACATCACCACCCGTGTGGGTTGGAAGATGAGCTATAGAAACCTTCAAAATTGCCCTACTGACCACGGCCAACTTTTTCCATCCCAGAGTCTTAGAGTCAATAGGTACATGCACGATAACATCTCCACGCGTGTGGGTTGGAAGATGAGCTATGGAAGATGAGCTATGAGCTATGGTGCCCTACTAATCACCGCCAACTTTTTCCATCCCAGAGTCTTAGAGTCAATAGGTACATGCACGATAACATCTCCACGCGTGTGGGTTGGAAAATGAGCTATGGAAGATGAGCTATGAGCTATGGTGCCCTACTAATCACCGCCAACTTTTTCCATCCCAGAGTCTCAGAGTCAATGGGTACATGCACGATAACATCACCACCCGTGTGGGTTGGAAGATGAGCTATAGAAACCTTCAAAATTGCCCTACTGACCACGGCCAACTTTTTCCATCCCAGAGTCTTAGAGTCAATAGGTACATGCACGATAACATCTCCACGCGTGTGGGTTGGAAGATGAGCTATGGAAGATGAGCTATGAGCTATGGTGCCCTACTAATCACCGCCAACTTTTTCCATCCCAGAGTCTCAGAGTCAATGGGTACATGCACGATAACATCACCACCCGTGTGGGTTGGAAGATGAGCTATGAGAGATGAGCTATGAGCTATGGTGCCCTACTAATCACCGCCAGCTTTTTCCATCCCAGAGTCTTAGAGTCAATAGGTACATGCACGATAACATCTCCACGCGTGTGGGTTGGAAAATGAGCTATGGAAGATGAGCTATGAGCTATGGTGCCCTACTAATCACCGCCAACTTTTTCTATCCCAGAGTCTTAGAGTCAATAGGTACATGCACGATAACATCTCCACGCGTGTGGGTTGGAAGATGAGCTATGGAAGATGAGCTATGAGCTATGGTGCCCTACTAATCACCGCCAACTTTTTCCATCCCAGAGTCTTAGAGTCAATGGGTACATGCACGATAACATCACCGCCCGTGTGGATTGGAAGATGAGCTATGGAAGATGAGCTATGAGCTATGGTGCCCTACTAATCACCGCCAACTTTTTCCATCCCAGAGTCTTAGAGTCAGTGGGTACATGCACGATAACATCTCCACGCGTGTGGGTTGGAAGATGAGCTATGGAAGATGAGCTATGAGCTATGGTGCCCTACTAATCACCGCCAACTTTTTCCATCCCAGAGTCTCAGAGTCAATGGGTACATGCACGATAACATCTCCACGCGTGTGGGTTGGAAGATGAGCTATGGAAGATGAGCTATGAGCTATGGTGCCCTACTAATCACCGCCAACTTTTTCCATCCCAGAGTCTTAGAGTCAGTGGGTACATGCACGATAACATCTCCACGCGTGTGGGTTGGAAGATGAGCTATGGAAGATGAGCTATGAGCTATGGTGCCCTACTAATCACCGCCAACTTTTTCCATCCCAGAGTCTCAGAGTCAATGGGTACATGCACGATAACATCTCCACGCGTGTGGGTTGGAAGATGAGCTATGAGAGATGAGCTATGAGCTATGGTGCCCTACTAATCACCGCCAACTTTTTCCATCCCAGAGTCTCAGAGTCAATGGGTACATGCACGATAACATCTCCACGCGTGTGGGTTGGAAGATGAGCTATGGAAGATGAGCTACGAGCTATGGTGCCCTACTAATCACCGCCAACTTTTTCCATCCCAGAGTCTTAGAGTCAGTGGGTACATGCACGATAACATCTCCACGCGTGTGGGTTGGAAGATGAGCTATGGAAACCTTCAAAATTGCGCTACTAATCACCGCCAACTTTTTCCATCCCAGAGTCTCAGAGTCAATGGGTACATGCACGATAACATCACCACCCGTGTGGGTTGGAAGATGAGCTATAGAAACCTTCAAAATTGCCCTACTGACCACGGCCAACTTTTTCCATCCCAGAGTCTCAGAGTCAATGGGTACATTCACGATAACATCTCCACGCGTGTGGGTTGGAAGATGAGCTATGGAAGATGAGCTATGAGCTATGGTGCCCTACTAATCACCGCCAACTTTTTCCATCCCAGAGTCTCAGAGTCAATGGGTACATGCACGATAACATCACCACCGGTGTGGGTTGGAAGATGAGCTATAGAAACCTTCAAAATTGCCCTACTGACCACGGCCAACTTTTTCCATCCCAGAGTCTTAGAGTCAATAGGTACATGCACGATAACATCTCCACGCGTGTGGGTTGGAAGATGAGCTATGGAAGATGAGCTATGAGCTATGGTGCCCTACTAATCACCGCCAACTTTTTCCATCCCAGAGTCTTAGAGTCAATAGGTACATGCACGATAACATCTCCACGCGTGTGGGTTGGAAAATGAGCTATGGAAGATGAGCTATGAGCTATGGTGCCCTACTAATCACCGCCAACTTTTTCCATCCCAGAGTCTCAGAGTCAATGGGTACATGCACGATAACATCACCACCCGTGTGGGTTGGAAGATGAGCTATGAGAGATGAGCTATGAGCTATGGTGCCCTACTAATCACCGCCAGCTTTTTCCATCCCAGAGTCTTAGAGTCAATAGGTACATGCACGATAACATCTCCACGCGTGTGGGTTGGAAAATGAGCTATGGAAGATGAGCTATGAGCTATGGTGCCCTACTAATCACCGCCAACTTTTTCCATCCCAGAGTCTTAGAGTCAATAGGTACATGCACGATAACATCTCCACGCGTGTGGGTTGGAAGATGAGCTATGAGAGATGAGCTATGAGCTATGGTGCCCTACTAATCACCGCCAACTTTTTCCATCCCAGAGTCTCAGAGTCAATGGGTACATGCACGATAACATCTCCACGCGTGTGGGTTGGAAGATGAGCTATGGAAGATGAGCTATGAGCTATGGTGCCCTACTAATCACCGCCAACTTTTTCCATCCCAGAGTCTTAGAGTCAATGGGTACATGCACGATAACATCTCCACGCGTGTGGGTTGGAAGATGAGCTATGGAAGATGAGCTATGAGCTATGGTGCCCTACTAATCACCGCCAACTTTTTCCATCCCAGAGTCTCAGAGTCAATGGGTACATGCACGATAACATCTCCACGCGTGTGGGTTGGAAGATGAGCTATGAGAGATGAGCTATGAGCTATGGTGCCCTACTAATCACCGCCAGCTTTTTCCATCCCAGAGTCTTAGAGTCAATAGGTACATGCACGATAACATCTCCACGCGTGTGGGTTGGAAGATGAGCTATGGAAGATGAGCTATGAGCTATGGTGCCCTACTAATCACCGCCAACTTTTTCCATCCCAGAGTCTTAGAGTCAATAGGTACATGCACGATAACATCTCCACGCGTGTGGGTTGGAAAATGAGCTATGGAAGATGAGCTATGAGCTATGGTGCCCTACTAATCACCGCCAACTTTTTCCATCCCAGAGTCTCAGAGTCAATGGGTACATGCACGATAACATCACCACCCGTGTGGGTTGGAAGATGAGCTATGAGAGATGAGCTATGAGCTATGGTGCCCTACTAATCACCGCCAGCTTTTTCCATCCCAGAGTCTTAGAGTCAATAGGTACATGCACGATAACATCTCCACGCGTGTGGGTTGGAAAATGAGCTATGGAAGATGAGCTATGAGTCTTAGAGTCAATAGGTACATGCACGATAACATCTCCACGCGTGTGGGTTGGAAGATGAGCTATGAGAGATGAGCTATGAGCTATGGTGCCCTACTAATCACCGCCAACTTTTTCCATCCCAGAGTCTCAGAGTCAATGGGTACATGCACGATAACATCTCCACGCGTGTGGGTTGGAAGATGAGCTATGGAAGATGAGCTATGAGCTATGGTGCCCTACTAATCACCGCCAACTTTTTCCATCCCAGAGTCTTAGAGTCAATGGGTACATGCACGATAACATCTCCACGCGTGTGGGTTGGAAGATGAGCTATGGAAGATGAGCTATGAGCTATGGTGCCCTACTAATCACCGCCAACTTTTTCCATCCCAGAGTCTCAGAGTCAATGGGTACATGCACGATAACATCTCCACGCGTGTGGGTTGGAAGATGAGCTATGAGAGATGAGCTATGAGCTATGGTGCCCTACTAATCACCGCCAACTTTTTCCATCCCAGAGTCTCAGAGTCAATGGGTACATGCACGATAACATCACCACCCGTGTGGGTTGGAAGATGAGCTATGGAAGATGAGCTATGAGCTATGGTGCCCTACTAATCACCGCCAACTTTTTCCATCCCAGAGTCTCAGAGTCAATGGGTACATGCACGATAACATCTCCACGCGTGTGGGTTGGAAGATGAGCTATGGAAGATGAGCTATGAGCTATGGTGCCCTACTAATCACCGCCAACTTTTTCCATCCCAGAGTCTTAGAGTCAATAGGTACATGCACGATAACATCTCCACGCGTGTGGGTTGGAAAATGAGCTATGGAAGATGAGCTATGCGCTATGGTGCCCTACTAATCACCGCCAACTTTTTCCATCCCAGAGTCTTAGAGTCAATAGGTACATGCACGATAACATCTCCACGCGTGTGGGTTGGAAGATGAGCTATGAGAGATGAGCTATGAGCTATGGTGCCCTACTAATCACCGCCAACTTTTTCCATCCCAGAGTCTCAGAGTCAATGGGTACATGCACGATAACATCACCACCCGTGTGGGTTGGAAGATGAGCTATAGAAACCTTCAAAATTGCCCTACTGACCACGGCCAACTTTTTCCATCCCAGAGTCTTAGAGTCAATAGGTACATGCACGATAACATCTCCACGCGTGTGGGTTGGAAGATGAGCTATGGAAGATGAGCTATGAGCTATGGTGCCCTACTAATCACCGCCAACTTTTTCCATCCCAGAGTCTCAGAGTCAATGGGTACATGCACGATAACATCTCCACGCGTGTGGGTTGGAAGATGAGCTATGGAAGATGAGCTATGAGCTATGGTGCCCTACTAATCACCGCCAACTTTTTCCATCCCAGAGTCTCAGAGTCAATGGGTACATGCACGATAACATCTCCACGCGTGTGGGTTGGAAGATGAGCTATGGAAGATGAGCTATGAGCTATGGTGCCCTACTAATCACCGCCAACTTTTTCCATCCCAGAGTCTCAGAGTCAATGGGTACATGCACGATAACATCACCACCCGTGTGGGTTGGAAGATGAGCTATAGAAACCTTCAAAATTGCCCTACTGACCACGGCCAACTTTTTCCATCCCAGAGTCTCAGAGTCAATGGGTACATGCACGATAACATCTCCACGCGTGTGGGTTGGAAGATGAGCTATGGAAGATGAGCTATGAGCTATGGTGCCCTACTAATCACCGCCAACTTTTTCCATCCCAGAGTCTTAGAGTCAATAGGTACATGCACGATAACATCTCCACGCGTGTGGGTTGGAAGATGAGCTATGGAAGATGAGCTATGAGCTATGGTGCCCTACTAATCACCGCCAGCTTTTTCCATCCCAGAGTCTTAGAGTCAATAGGTACATGCACGATAACATCTCCACGCGTGTGGGTTGGAAAATGAGCTATGGAAGATGAGCTATGAGCTATGGTGCCCTTTTTCCATCCCAGAGTCTTAGAGTCAATAGGTACATGCACGATAACATCTCCACGCGTGTGGGTTGGAAGATGAGCTATGAGAGATGAGCTATGAGCTATGGTGCCCTACTAATCACCGCCAACTTTTTCCATCCCAGAGTCTTAGAGTCAATATGTCGCGTGCCAAAAATGCACGCAACAAAATATTCTGTTTCGTCTGCCCCAAACCGTGTTTCCCATACAAAGGTAAAGGGAAACCTCAAACACTTCGCCAACGGCTACGCTAACCTCGTTAAAAATATCTGCCCGGGAGCTTATGCGATATGTAGGTACGCGGACCAAAGGGGTATTTATCCAGTGGCAGAGAGTATACGGAAAATGAAATATTTAGCGAAGGCAAACATTGATTTGCATAAGGGCCCATGGCTCTTCAAAGTTCTCCCGAGTCGCCGTCCAACTCCTAGAAGTATGCTGTTAAAGCTAAGAATGAGCCACGCATAATAGAATAACATAAAATACCCAACATAATAATAATAGTACAAACATACATAAATGACATAAAACCACCGCTTGTACGTGTGAATGTGGGAGGGGAGAGAGTGGCATCGAGGGAGGCTACCAGTGCATTGGATGTGATTCCCTTTACACTGGCAGCCGATCAACGGAACAGCTGATCGACGGAGCCGGCACACGCACCAGTGTACAAAAACACACCGCTCCACAAGAGACTGGACAGCGGAAGGGTTACCGCGATTGAGGGGAAAATGCACCAGTATGCAAATACACCGACGAGCAAACACGCACCCGCTCCACAAGAACTGGACAGCGGATGGGTTACTGCGATCAAGGGGTATGCAGCTGTGTGCGTGTGCAAATGACCAATGGGAGTGCAAATACCAAATGCAGAACAAAGGCTGGATGCGTGCCGTTGCCGGGTCCGACGATCACCGTTTGAGAGAGAGTGGGACGCACGATCCAGTGGTGTGATCGATGTGCGTCGTGTGCGTGTGGAAGGTGTGTTTTGGCAAGGTATGCATGGTATGCAAAATATGTGTGTAGAGGTGAATGATGGAATGTGCGGAATGCGTGTGAGTGCACAAGCGTGGGAAGATGGCATTCATTCTTAGCTTGACCGTGTAAGGGACACCAGCTCCCAGAAGTTTGCTCGCGTGAAGAAAAAAAATAATAATTTTTTTTTGGTTAAACAAAAAAAAGAAACGGAAATAACAGAGGAAAAAAAAGAGACAAGCACAAACAGAGGAAGGAAGGACAAAAAAAAAAAGGAAAGGAGGAAGAAGAAAAAAAAGAAAAACCAGGAAGAAAAGGAGACGGAGGGAAGACGAGGACAAGGAGAACGGAGAAGACACCGGGGACAACGGGAACAACAAACACAGGAAAACGGATAAGTACCCCTTTGTGGGATTTTTGTTGAATTTTGGTGGTAGTTTTTTGAGAAAAATAAAGTGGCTATTGGGGAGACTCCAAGGGAGCCCCAATCGAGAAAAAAAATTAAGAAGTGCGTAGTGCCCAGAAAGGGGACAAAGGAATCGCGTAAGGTCCCGTACCGTCGTATAGTGTTCAGGGGGGTAAAACCACCCATCGGTTGGCGACACAAAGGTCGCTTCGCGGTTTTAGTTGGCCCGTAATTTCGGTACCAAACCGGTACCACGCGAACAGTGTTGGCGGAGTATTCGGGGTCGCCCGGTACCCGTTACCCTCGTGTGTGTGTGTGTGTCAGTGTTGTCCATCTGTGTGGGGACAGTTGGCCACCGAGCCCAAGCACTGTTGCTGGGTGAAAGTCGCTCGTAAGAGCAGACGTGTGGGCGGAGGTTCTTCGGAGCCGACGCCAATATCGGTTTTCCCCTAAATTTTAGGGCGAAGTTGGTACGTATATACCGGGCGGGGTATATATATATATATATATAAATATATTGTATTTGGGTTTCGTCGTTCCCGACGAAAGACGACGTGGCGGCCACTTCCTTCGGGAAGAATTTTTGAGAATAGCTGTGGGACCCACCCCAGCTGAGTCGGTTGGGCCGGGAGGTATATATAGGACCACCCATTGTCGCCAGAGGGCGCGACATTTTTGGCGCCCAACGTGGGGCAGATTTTGCGAAATTTTGGAAAAAAATTTACAAGTTTTTTGTTGCAAGTTTAAAAAAAAAAAAAAAAATTCGGCCATCTTCTGAAAAAAAAAATTTTTTGTCGAAGATTTCGATTTTTCTTGTGGAGAGCGGGACCAAGAAAAGATATTTTTTTTTTCGTACGGGACCTTGTTTTTTGTTTACATATTTTTTCCTTTTTTTTGATTTTCTTTTATTTTCTTTTTGGTGACGGGTTGTAATTTTTTTTATATTTTTCTTATAAATATTTTTATTTAAAATTTTTTTTCAATTTTGTACAATTTTTTTTTTCAACGATTTTTTTTTTTTTGTATACCTTTTTACACCTTTTTACTTTTATATTCTTTTACCTTTTTATTGTTTTTATACCTTGTATATTGGTGATTGATTTTTTTATATATATCATATTTGGGGAGAATTTTTATTCTTATTATACTTCGGAATTCTTGAGTTTTGGTGAAGTTTTGGTTTTGAACTCTGAAAGTTCCTTTCGCTATTTTTTTCCCCTGAGTTTCCTATATGAAAATAATAATAAATACTCTTTTGCTTTTATTTAAGTTTTGATTTTGTTTGGCCTTAAGGTCTTTCCGAAATTGAACATCGTTTTTTTCGTTTTGATTTTTTTGTTGGGAGAGGTTTTTCTTTTTTATTTAAATTCATTGAGTTTGTCTCAGACGATCTAGTGGTTTTGGGTTTTCGTTTATTTTGAAATTTTGGAGTGGAGTTGTTTTCATCTTGACAAGTTCCTCTTTTTGAAAAGTTTCGGGTTGTTTCCTCTGGGTTAAGTTTAACATTTTAAGAGATGGAGATAAATAGGCTCTCTCAGGAGGAGTTGGCCTATGAGGTTGTGTGCCGAGGGTTGAAGCCCGGTACCGTGGAAGTTATGAGGAAGTCGCTTAGGGCAGCGAGGCTGATGGAGCGGCGGGGGTCACTCGAAGCGGTCGAGTACCCTTTCAAATTTGTAGAGGATCGCGAGGCGGTAGAGTCGAAGATTGAGGAAATAGATGAGCTTTTGGAGAGTCCTCCACCGCGGGGCTCCTCGGAGTTCAAGAAAGCTCAATCGAAAATAGAGTGGGCAATGGCCAGACTTGGTAGGTCGCAACCCGTGTCAGAGGAAGATGCTGAAAAGAAGAAACAGCTAAAAACAGAGCTGGTGATATTGTTGGCTACCCTCGAGGGTAACGAGGCCCTCGAGGAAGAAGAAAAGGGGAAGGTTGCCTTAGTGGAAGGTAACATGGGGGAAGGGCACGCCGCAGCGGCGACGGCTTCTACAGCGGTCGCGGGCGGTGCTGCCGACAAAGTTCTATCTGCGTTGCCGGAAAAGGTGGAGAACCTTTCCAAATGGGGACTGAGTTTCTCCGGTGAGCGTTGTGGGTCTTCCGTTAACTCCTTCCTAGAACGTGTGGAAGAGTTACGTGAGGCCAGAGGGGTTAGCGAGGCTTCACTCTTTAGGGCGGCCGTAGATCTCTTCAGTGGGAAGGCGCTTCTGTGGTATAGGGCGATTAGGCGTACTGTAGGGTCGTGGTCAGAGTTGGTGAGGGAACTTAAGTTGGAGTTCCTCCCTCCCAACTATGATGATTTATTATTGGAAGAGATCCGACGTCGTACCCAAGGAAAGGAAGAGTCCATAGGGGTCTATGTGGCGATCATGAACAATATGTTCGGTCGTCTCACAGAACCCCTATCGGAACGCCGTAAGTTGAGTTTGGTGCAGCGGAATTTGGCTCCGTTCTATCAAACACAACTGGGTCTGGCAGAACCGAAAACCATCGCGGACCTCGTGGGACTGGGTTGGAAGTTGGAGATGGTGAGAGCCAACGTGGAAACGTTCACTCCACCCCCAACCACCAGATCAAAAAATCTTCTGGAGCCCGACTTGGCGTATGTGACCGTAGAGGAGCCCAGGGTAGCGGCCACACGGACGGACCCACCACCAAAGGCGCGACGAGAGGTCGCACCGCCTACGCCGAAAGCAACACCATCAGAGGAGCGCCGAGAGAGGTCACCACCGAGGGTGCAAAGGGAGGCACCGCCACAGAGAGGAGCGCGACCCCCAATTGCGTGGAGAGAGGAACGTCTCCAGAGAGATATCCCACCATCAAGAGAGTGGAGAGCAACATCATCGAACGCGACACGGCGAGGGTCGCCGCAACAACAAACTCGTTGCTTCAATTGCAATGGGGTCGGTCACCTCTCGAGAACTTGTACAGTTCCGAGAAGGTGTTTCGGGTGCGGGCAGCCTGGAGTAATCCTGCGTGATTGCCGCAGATGCTCGGGAAATGGGCAACGACCTTCCGCGGCAGCAGGGCGGGAGCGTCGGGTACATTAGGGAGGTTGCCTGCTGGCAACCAGTCGGGAAAGTCAGTTCACATAGGTTTCACGTTAGAGGTTCAGGAAGACGATGTACGCCCATATTTAGGAGTTAGTGTTTATGGGGTTAGGTTGGTAGGGCTTTTAGATTCAGGGTCATCGCGTACCATCGTCGGTAGGGAAAGTTGGGATAGGTTAGCAGGGTTAGGACTTAGATTAGCGCAGGGAAAAACGAGTAGGGTAGTTTTAGCAAACGGTGCAGGAGTAGGAGTATTAGGGACAGTGAGCCTACCAATTGAGTTGCGAGGAGAGGCGATCCTCTTAGACTGTCTGGTCATTCCCTCTCTGCCACAAGCTTTAATTCTGGGGGCGGACTTCCTTAGCCGAGCGAGGGTAGTTTTGGATTTGGGCTCCGGCGAGTGGAGCTTCCAAAAACAACCCACAGCCTCGGTGTCCGCAATAATGGAAAGGGCAGAACTGAGTGGAGACCAAGAGAGACAGCTGAAGACTCTCGTTGAGAGCGCATTTCAGAATATGCCTTCAGGCATTGGGTGCACTCATTTGGTAGAGCATAGAATTAGGACGTCGTCTGAACCAATAAAGCAGAGGTACTATCCGGTATCTCCTGCGGTTCAACGACATATAGATAGCGAGTTAGAGGACATGCTGAAAAACGAGGTTATAGAGAAGTCGAACAGTCCTTGGGCTTCTCCGATCGTTATGATCCGGAAGAAGGACGGTTCGTTCCGGTTCTGTGTGGACTACCGGAAGTTGAACAAGGTCACAGAGAGGGATGCGTACCCTCTGCCCTATATAACCTCGACGCTGGATAAGCTCAGGGATGCAAAGTTCTTATCATCCTTGGACATCAAATCCGCGTATTGGCAAATACCGATGGAGGAGAAATCGCGACAGTTCACGGCCTTCACGGTCCCAAATAGAGGCCTCTTCCAGTTTAAGCGAATGCCTTTCGGGCTGCATAATGCGCCTGCGACGTGGCAGCGATTTATCGACGCGGTACTAGGCCCTGACCTAGAGCCACATGTGTTCGTATACCTCGACGATATAATCGTGGTTACGAACAACTTCGATAAACACCTGGCGATATTGGCGGAAGTCTTTAAAAGACTTAGCGAAGCCGGCCTTAAATTGGGGAAAGACAAATGTAACTTCTGCATGTCCTCGTTGAGATATTTAGGATACGTGGTGGACCGTCAAGGTTTGCACGTCGACCCGGAAAAAGTTCAGAGTATGATTAGGATTCCTGCACCAAAGAATGTTAGGGAAGTTAGGAGCTTTTTGGGTACGGTATCGTGGTATAGGAGGTTTATACCAAATTTTGCGACCTTGGTCAAACCGCTGACCAACTTGCTCAAAAAGAGCACTAAATTTGTGTGGACTGATGAGTGCGAGGGGAGCTTCCGCAGGGCAAAGGAGTGCCTGGTGACTGCCCCGATCCTCACCTGCCCGGATTTTGAGCGGCCATTTGTCGTACAAACGGACGCTTCGGATTATGGTGTAGGAGCAGTGCTCAGTCAGGATTTTGAGGACGGCGAGAAAGTAATATGTTATTTGAGCAGGTCGCTAAATAGGTGTGAAAGGAACTATTCCACGACGGAGAAGGAGTGCTTGGCCGTACTATGGGCGATTGAGAAGTTGCGACCATATATCGAAGGTGTTCGATTTACGGTCGTGACAGATCACTATTCCCTGGTATGGCTGAACAATCTGAAGGACCCTTGTGGCAGGTTAGCGAGGTGGGCGGTTAAGCTGCAGCAATTCGATTTCGAGATCGTTCATAGAAAGGGGAAGGAACACGTTGTTCCGGATATGCTCTCCAGGGCCGTAGAGGTGACGGCTGGAATCGAAGAGCAAGTAGTTTCGGACCCTTGGGTTCAAAAGATGATCAAAAAAGTTGAAGCGAACCCCCTCTCGTATCCATCGTGGAAGGTAGAGTTAGGGAAACTTTTTAAATTTGTTAGGGCCAAGCATATTGTTGTACGTGACCAGGGCTTAGAATGGAAGGAAGTGGTGCCAAAGGCAGATAGGTTAGATATACTTAAAGAATGTCACGACAACCCACTAGCAGGTCATATGGGGGTTAGGAAAACATTAGCTCGAGTAGGGACCCGGTATTATTGGCCGAAAATGAGGGCCGATATTACCAGGTATGTTAGGAACTGTAGGGTATGTCAGGCCGTGAAACCGGTGAACACCAAACCGGCTGGTTGGATGGTTCAGAGGAGAGGAGTGGTAGAACCTTGGCAGATGATCTGCGTCGATCTGGTCGGACCGCTACCGAGGTCTACCAGTGGTTACACCTATATACTGACAGTAGTGGATTACTTTACGAAGTTTCCACTACTGTTCGCATTAAGGAACGCGACCGCGAAGTCGGTAACAAAACAGCTCGAAGATGGGGTCTTCCTCCTGTTCGGTGTACCGGCGACAATCGTTTGCGACAACGGGCCCCAGTTTCGAGGAGTAGAACTAAGGAAGCTGTGCCAGGGGTATGGCACCCGTATACGTCTTACCGCGCATTACCATCCGCAAGCCAATCCCGCGGAGCGGATAAACCAAATTATAAAAACGACTTTACGCGCGTACGTGTCAGAGAACCACCGGACGTGGGATACCCATTTGGCGAAAGTGGCGTGTTGCATTCGTACCGCGCAACACAACGTATTGGGGGTCACCCCTTACTACGCGAATTTCGGGCGAGAAATGGCAACGTCGGGAACGGTTACGGAACGGGCGAGAGAAAACGGGCGGAAGAATACGATGCTAAGCGACGACGATCGCGACGAAGACACCGCGAACGGATCGGGCGATCTACCATCGGGCGAAGGGGATGACGTGAGCGTGAGTCAAACGGGGATGGCGGAAATGGGCAAAAGGTTCCAAGAGCTGAGGGTTGATATAGGGAAGAAGTTGGCTGTAGCAATACAGAAAACGTCTAACCTGTACAACCTAAGGCGAAGGGATGTCCAGTACCTACCAAATGAGTTGGTATGGCGACGAAACATGGTGCTTTCCGACGCTGCAAACTATTATGCGGCAAAGCTAGCACCGAAATATGTCGGGCCGTTCGCGATTCGGAAAAGGGTATCCCCGTGGACGTAAATCCTCGAAGACGAGAGCGGGAAAGAGAAAGGGATATGGCACGTGAAGGATCTAAAGCCATACCGCGCGGGAGATTGATGTAACCGAAGGAATCCTACTGCGAAATTTGCAAGCAAATTTCGCGGAGGAAAGGGTGGGGTTGTCGCGTGCCAAAAATGCACGCAACAAAATATTCTGTTTCGTCTGCCCCAAACCGTGTTTCCCATACAAAGGTAAAGGGAAACCTCAAACACTTCGCCAACGGCTACGCTAACCTCGTTAAAAATATCTGCCCGGGAGCTTATGCGATATGTAGGTACGCGGACCAAAGGGGTATTTATCCAGTGGCAGAGAGTATACGGAAAATGAAATATTTAGCGAAGGCAAACATTGATTTGCATAAGGGCCCATGGCTCTTCAAAGTTCTCCCGAGTCGCCGTCCAACTCCTAGAAGTATGCTGTTAAAGCTAAGAATGAGCCACGCATAATAGAATAACATAAAATACCCAACATAATAATAATAATACAAACATACATAAATGACATAAAACCACCGCTTGTACGTGTGAATGTGGGAGGGGAGAGAGTGGCATCGAGGGAGGCTACCAGTGCATTGGATGTGATTCCCTTTACACTGGCAGCCGATCAACGGAACAGCTGATCGACGGAGCCGGCACACGCACCAGTGTACAAAAACACACCGCTCCACAAGAGACTGGACAGCGGAAGGGTTACCGCGATTGAGGGGAAAATGCACCAGTATGCAAATACACCGACGAGCAAACACGCACCCGCTCCACAAGAACTGGACAGCGGATGGGTTACTGCGATCAAGGGGTATGCAGCTGTGTGCGTGTGCAAATGACCAATGGGAGTGCAAATACCAAATGCAGAACAAAGGCTGGATGCGTGCCGTTGCCGGGTCCGACGATCACCGTGGGAGAGAGAGTGGGACGCACGATTCAGTGGTGTGATCGATGTGCGTCGTGTGCGTGTGGAAGGTGTGTTTTGGCAAGGTATGCATGGTATGCAAAATATGTGTGTAGAGGTGAATGATGGAATGTGCGGAATGCGTGTGAGTGCACAAGCGTGGGAAGATGGCATTCATTCTTAGCTTGACCGTGTAAGGGACACCAGCTCCCAGAAGTTTGCTCGCGTGAAGAAAAAAAATAATAATTTTTTTTTGGTTAAACAAAAAAAAGAAACGGAAATAACAGAGGAAAAAAAAGAGACAAGCACAAACAGAGGAAGGAAGGACAAAAAAAAAAGGAAAGGAGGAAGAAGAAAAAAAAGAAAAACCAGGAAGAAAAGGAGACGGAGGGAAGACGAGGACAAGGAGAACGGAGAAGACACCGGGGACAACGGGAACAACAAACACAGGAAAACGGATAAGTACCCCTTTGTGGGATTTTTGTTGAATTTTGGTGGTAGTTTTTTGAGAAAAATAAAGTGGCTATTGGGGAGACTCCAAGGGAGCCCCAATCGAGAAAAAAAATTAAGAAGTGCGTAGTGCCCAGAAAGGGGACAAAGGAATCGCGTAAGGTCCCGTACCGTCGTATAGTGTTCAGGGGGGTAAAACCACCCATCGGTTGGCGACACAAAGGTCGCTTCGCGGTTTTAGTTGGCCCGTAATTTCGGTACCAAACCGGTACCACGCGAACAGTGTTGGCGGAGTATTCGGGGTCGCCCGGTACCCGTTACCCTCGTGTGTGTGTGTGTGTCAGTGTTGTCCATCTGTGTGGGGACAGTTGGCCACCGAGCCCAAGCACTGTTGCTGGGTGAAAGTCGCTCGTAAGAGCAGACGTGTGGGCGGAGGTTCTTCGGAGCCGACGCCAATATCGGTTTTCCCCTAAATTTTAGGGCGAAGTTGGTACGTATATACCGGGCGGGGTATATATATATATATATATATAAATATATTGTATTTGGGTTTCGTCGTTCCCGACGAAAGACGACGTGGCGCCCACTTCCTTCGGGAAGAATTTTTGAGAATAGCTGTGGGACCCACCCCAGCTGAGTCGGTTGGGCCGGGAGGTATATATAGGACCACCCATTGTCGCCAGAGGGCGCGACAAATAGGTACATGCACGATAACATCTCCACGCGTGTGGGTTGGAAGATGAGCTATGAGAGATGAGCTATGAGCTATGGTGCCCTACTAATCACCGCCAACTTTTTCCATCCCAGAGTCTCAGAGTCAATGGGTACATGCACGATAACATCACCACCCGTGTGGGTTGGAAGATGAGCTATGGAAGATGAGCTATGAGCTATGGTGCCCTACTAATCACCGCCAACTTTTTCCATCCCAGAGTCTCAGAGTCAATGGGTACATGCACGATAACGTCTCCACGCGTGTGGGTTGGAAGATGAGCTATGGAAGATGAGCTATGAGCTATGGTGCCCTACTAATCACCGCCAACTTTTTCCATCCCAGAGTCTCAGAGTCAATGGGTACATGCACGATAACATCACCACCCGTGTGGGTTGGAAGATGAGCTATGGAAGATGAGCTATGAGCTATGGTGCCCTACTAATCACCGCCAACTTTTTCCACCCCAGAGTCTCAGAGTCAATGGGTACATGCACGATAACATCACCACCCGTGTGGGTTGGAAGATGAGCTATGGAAACCTTCAAAATTGCGCTACTAATCACCGCCAACTTTTTCCATCCCAGAGTCTCAGAGTCAATGGGTACATGCACGATAACATCTCCACGCGTGTGGGTTGGAAGATGAGCTATGGAAGATGAGCTATGAGCTATGGTGCCCTACTAATCACCGCCAACTTTTTCCATCCCAGAGTCTCAGAGTCAATGGGTACATGCACGATAACATCTCCACGCGTGTGGGTTGGAAGATGAGCTATGGAAGATGAGCTATGAGCTATGGTGCCCTACTAATCACCGCCAACTTTTTCCATCCCAGAGTCTCAGAGTCAATGGGTACATGCACGATAACATCTCCACTCGTGTGGGTTGGAAGATGAGCTATGAGCTATGGTGCCCTACTAATCACCGCCAACTTTTTCCATCCCAGAGTCTTAGAGTCAATGGGTACATGCACGATAACATCTCCACGCGTGTGGGTTGGAAGATGAGCTATGGAAGATGATCTATGAGCTATGGTGCCCTACTAATCACCGCCAACTTTTTCCATCCCAGAGTCTCAGAGTCAATGGGTACATGCACGATAACATCTCCACGCGTGTGGGTTGGAAGATGAGCTATGAGAGATGAGCTATGAGCTATGGTGCCCTACTAATCACCGCCAACTTTTTCCATCCCAGAGTCTCAGAGTCAATGGGTACATGCACGATAACATCACCACCCGTGTGGGTTGGAAGATGAGCTATGGAAGATGAGCTATGAGCTATGGTGCCCTACTAATCACCGCCAACTTTTTCCATCCCAGAGTCTCAGAGTCAATGGGTACATGCACGATAACATCTCCACGCGTGTGGGTTGGAAGATGAGCTATGGAAGATGAGCTATGAGCAATGGTGCCCTACTAATCACCGCCAACTTTTTCCATCCCAGAGTCTTAGAGTCAATAGGTACATGCACGATAACATCTCCACGCGTGTGGGTTGGAAAATGAGCTATGGAAGATGAGCTATGAGCTATGGTGCCCTACTAATCACCGCCAACTTTTTCCATCCCAGAGTCTTAGAGTCAATAGGTACATGCACGATAACATCTCCACGCGTGTGGGTTGGAAGATGAGCTATGAGAGATGAGCTATGAGCTATGGTGCCCTACTAATCACCGCCAACTTTTTCCATCCCAGAGTCTCAGAGTCAATGGGTACATGCACGATAACATCACCACCCGTGTGGGTTGGAAGATGAGCTATAGAAACCTTCAAAATTGCCCTACTGACCACGGCCAACTTTTTCCATCCCAGAGTCTTAGAGTCAATAGGTACATGCACGATAACATCTCCACGCGTGTGGGTTGGAAGATGAGCTATGGAAGATGAGCTATGAGCTATGGTGCCCTACTAATCACCGCCAACTTTTTCCATCCCAGAGTCTCAGAGTCAATGGGTACATGCACGATAACATCTCCACGCGTGTGGGTTGGAAAATGAGCTATGGAAGATGAGCTATGAGCTATGGTGCCCTACTAATCACCGCCAACTTTTTCCATCCCAGAGTCTCAGAGTCAATGGGTACATGCACGATAACATCACCACCCGTGTGGGTTGGAAGATGAGCTATGAGAGATGAGCTATGAGCTATGGTGCCCTACTAATCACCGCCAGCTTTTTCCATCCCAGAGTCTTAGAGTCAATAGGTACATGCACGATAACATCTCCACGCGTGTGGGTTGGAAAATGAGCTATGGAAGATGAGCTATGAGCTATGGTGCCCTACTAATCACCGCCAACTTTTTCCATCCCAGAGTCTTAGAGTCAATAGGTACATGCACGATAACATCTCCACGCGTGTGGGTTGGAAGATGAGCTATGAGCTATGGTGCCCTACTAATCACCGCCAACTTTTTCCATCCCAGAGTCTCAGAGTCAATGGGTACATGCACGATAACATCACCACCCGTGTGGGTTGGAAGATGAGCTATGGAAACCTTCAAAATTGCGCTACTAATCACCGCCAACTTTTTCCATCCCAGAGTCTCAGAGTCAATGGGTACATGCACGATAACATCTCCACGCGTGTGGGTTGGAAGATGAGCTATGGAAGATGAGCTATGAGCTGTGGTGCCCTACTAATCACCGCCAACTTTTTCCATCCCAGAGTCTTAGAGTCAATGGGTACATGCACGATAACATCTCCACGCGTGTGGGTTGGAAGATGAGCTATGAGCTATGGTGCCCTACTAATCACCGCCAACTTTTTCCATCCCAGAGTCTCAGAGTCAATGGGTACATGCACGATAACATCTCCACGCGTGTGGGTTGGAAGATGAGCTATGGAAGATGAGCTATGAGCTATGGTGCCCTACTAATCACCGCCAACTTTTTCCATCCCAGAGTCTCAGAGTCAATGGGTACATGCACGATAACATCACCACCCGTGTGGGTTGGAAGATGAGCTATGAGAGATGAGCTATGAGCTATGGTGCCCTACTAATCACCGCCAGCTTTTTCCATCCCAGAGTCTTAGAGTCAATAGGTACATGCACGATAACATCTCCACGCGTGTGGGTTGGAAAATGAGCTATGGAAGATGAGCTATGAGCTATGGTGCCCTACTAATCACCGCCAACTTTTTCCATCCCAGAGTCTTAGAGTCAATAGGTACATGCACGATAACATCTCCACGCGTGTGGGTTGGAAGATGAGCTATGGAAGATGAGCTATGAGCTATGGTGCCCTACTAATCACCGCCAACTTTTTCCATCCCAGAGTCTTAGAGTCAATAGGTACATGCACGATAACATCTCCACGCGTGTGGGTTGGAAGATGAGCTATGGAAGATGAGCTATGAGCTATGGTGCCCTACTAATCACCGCCAACTTTTTCCATCCCAGAGTCTTAGAGTCAATGGGTACATGCACGATAACATCTCCACGCGTGTGGGTTGGAAGATGAGCTATGGAAGATGAGCTATGAGCTATGGTGCCCTACTAATCACCGCCAACTTTTTCCATCCCAGAGTCTCAGAGTCAATGGGTACATGCACGATAACATCTCCACGCGTGTGGGTTGGAAGATGAGCTATGAGAGATGAGCTATGAGCTATGGTGCCCTACTAATCACCGCCAACTTTTTCCATCCCAGAGTCTCAGAGTCAATGGGTACATGCACGATAACATCACCACCCGTGTGGGTTGGAAGATGAGCTATAGAAACCTTCAAAATTGCCCTACTGACCACGGCCAACTTTTTCCATCCCAGAGTCTTAGAGTCAGTGGGTACATGCACGATAACATCTCCACGCGTGTGGGTTGGAAGATGAGCTATGGAAGATGAGCTATGAGCTATGGTGCCCTACTAATCACCGCCAACTTTTTCCATCCCAGAGTCTCAGAGTCAGTGGGTACATGCACGATAACATCTCCACGCGTGTGGGTTGGAAGATGAGCTATGAGAGATGAGCTATGAGCTATGGTGCCCTACTAATCACCGCCAACTTTTTCCATCCCAGAGTCTCAGAGTCAATGGGTACATGCACGATAACATCACCACCCGTGTGGGTTGGAAGATGAGCTATAGAAACCTTCAAAATTGCCCTACTGACCACGGCCAACTTTTTCCATCCCAGAGTCTTAGAGTCAGTGGGTACATGCACGATAACATCTCCACGCGTGTGGGTTGGAAGATGAGCTATGGAAGATGAGCTATGAGCTATGGTGCCCTACTAATCACCGCCAACTTTTTCCATCCCAGAGTCTCAGAGTCAATGGGTACATGCACGATAACATCACCACGCGTGTGGGTTGGAAAATGAGCTATGGAAGATGAGCTATGAGCTATGGTGCCCTACTAATCACCGCCAGCTTTTTCCATCCCAGAGTCTTAGAGTCAATAGGTACATGCACGATAACATCTCCACGCGTGTGGGTTGGAAAATGAGCTATGGAAGATGAGCTATGAGCTATGGTGCCCTACTAATCACCGCCAACTTTTTCCATCCCAGAGTCTCAGAGTCAATGGGTACATGCACGATAACATCACCACCCGTGTGGGTTGGAAGATGAGCTATGAGAGATGAGCTATGAGCTATGGTGCCCTACTAATCACCGCCAGCTTTTTCCATCCCAGAGTCTTAGAGTCAATAGGTACATGCACGATAACATCTCCACGCGTGTGGGTTGGAAAATGAGCTATGGAAGATGAGCTATGAGCTATGGTGCCCTACTAATCACCGCCAACTTTTTCCATCCCAGAGTCTTAGAGTCAATAGGTACATGCACGATAACATCTCCACGCGTGTGGGTTGGAAGATGAGCTATGAGAGATGAGCTATGAGCTATGGTGCCCTACTAATCACCGCCAACTTTTTCCATCCCAGAGTCTCAGAGTCAATGGGTACATGCACGATAACATCTCCACGCGTGTGGGTTGGAAGATGAGCTATGGAAGATGAGCTATGAGCTATGGTGCCCTACTAATCACCGCCAACTTTTTCCATCCCAGAGTCTCAGAGTCAATGGGTACATGCACGATAACATCTCCACGCGTGTGGGTTGGAAGATGAGCTATGGAAGATGAGCTATGAGCTATGGTGCCCTACTAATCACCGCCAACTTTTTCCATCCCAGAGTCTTAGAGTCAATAGGTACATGCACGATAACATCTCCACGCGTGTGGGTTGGAAAATGAGCTATGGAAGATGAGCTATGAGCTATGGTGCCCTACTAATCACCGCCAACTTTTTCCATCCCAGAGTCTTAGAGTCAATAGGTACATGCACGATAACATCTCCACGCGTGTGGGTTGGAAGATGAGCTATGAGAGATGAGCTATGAGCTATGGTGCCCTACTAATCACCGCCAACTTTTTCCATCCCAGAGTCTCAGAGTCAATGGGTACATGCACGATAACATCACCACCCGTGTGGGTTGGAAGATGAGCTATGAGAGATGAGCTATGAGCTATGGTGCCCTACTAATCACCGCCAACTTTTTCCATCCCAGAGTCTCAGAGTCAATGGGTACATGCACGATAACATCTCCACGCGTGTGGGTTGGAAAATGAGCTATGGAAGATGAGCTATGAGCTATGGTGCCCTACTAATCACCGCCAACTTTTTCCATCCCAGAGTCTCAGAGTCAATGGGTACATGCACGATAACATCACCACCCGTGTGGGTTGGAAGATGAGCTATGGAAGATGAGCTATGAGCTATGGTGCCCTACTAATCACCGCCAACTTTTTCCATCCCAGAGTCTCAGAGTCAATGGGTACATGCACGATAACATCTCCACGCGTGTGGGTTGGAAGATGAGCTATGGAAGATGAGCTATGAGCTATGGTGCCCTACTAATCACCGCCAACTTTTTCCATCCCAGAGTCTCAGAGTCAATGGGTACATGCACGATAACATCACCACCCGTGTGGGTTGGAAGATGAGCTATGAGAGATGAGCTATGAGCTATGGTGCCCTACTAATCACCGCCAGCTTTTTCCATCCCAGAGTCTTAGAGTCAATAGGTACATGCACGATAACATCTCCACGCGTGTGGGTTGGAAAATGAGCTATGGAAGATGAGCTATGAGCTATGGTGCCCTACTAATCACCGCCAACTTTTTCCATCCCAGAGTCTCAGAGTCAATGGGTACATGCACGATAACATCTCCACGCGTGTGGGTTGGAAGATGAGCTATGAGAGATGAGCTATGAGCTATGGTGCCCTATTAATCACCGCCAACTTTTTCCATCCCAGAGTCTCAGAGTCAATGGGTACATGCACGATAACATCACCACCCGTGTGGGTTGGAAGATGAGCTATGGAAGATGAGCTATGAGCTATGGTGCCCTACTAATCACCGCCAACTTTTTCCATCCCAGAGTCTCAGAGTCAATGGGTACATGCACGATAACATCACCACGCGTGTGGGTTGGAAAATGAGCTATGGAAGATGAGCTATGAGCTATGGTGCCCTACTAATCACCGCCAACTTTTTCCATCCCAGAGTCTTAGAGTCAATAGGTACATGCACGATAACATCTCCACGCGTGTGGGTTGGAAGATGAGCTATGAGAGATGAGCTATGAGCTATGGTGCCCTACTAATCACCGCCAACTTTTTCCATCCCAGAGTCTCAGAGTCAATGGGTACATGCCCGTGTGGGTTGGAAGATGAGCTATAGAAACCTTCAAAATTGCCCTACTGACCACGGCCAACTTTTTCCATCCCAGAGTCTTAGAGTCAATAGGTACATGCACGATAACATCTCCACGCGTGTGGGTTGGAAGATGAGCTATGGAAGATGAGCTATGAGCTATGGTGCCCTACTAATCACCGCCAACTTTTTCCATCCCAGAGTCTCAGAGTCAATGGGTACATGCACGATAACATCTCCACGCGTGTGGGTTGGAAAATGAGCTATGGAAGATGAGCTATGAGCTATGGTGCCCTACTAATCACCGCCAACTTTTTCCATCCCAGAGTCTCAGAGTCAATGGGTACATGCACGATAACATCACCACCCGTGTGGGTTGGAAGATGAGCTATAGAAACCTTCAAAATTGCCCTACTGACCACGGCCAACTTTTTCCATCCCAGAGTCTTAGAGTCAATAGGTACATGCACGATAACATCTCCACGCGTGTGGGTTGGAAAATGAGCTATGGAAGATGAGCTATGAGCTATGGTGCCCTACTAATCACCGCCAACTTTTTCCATCCCAGAGTCTCAGAGTCAATGGGTACATGCACGATAACATCACCACCCGTGTGGGTTGGAAGATGAGCTATGGAAACCTTCAAAATTGCGCTACTAATCACCGCCAACTTTTCTCATCCCAGAGTCTTAGAGTCAATGGGTACATGCACGATAACATCTCCACGCGTGTGGGTTGGAAGATGAGCTATGAGCTATGGTGCCCTACTAATCACCGCCAACTTTTTCCATCCCAGAGTCTTAGAGTCAATAGGTACATGCACGATAACATCTCCACGCGTGTGGGTTGGAAAATGAGCTATGGAAGATGAGCTATGAGCTATGGTGCCCTACTAATCACCGCCAACTTTTTCCATCCCAGAGTCTTAGAGTCAATAGGTACATGCACGATAACATCACCACCCGTGTGGGTTGGAAGATGAGCTATGGAAGATGAGCTATGAGCTATGGTGCCCTACTAATCACCGCCAACTTTTTCCATCCCAGAGTCTCAGAGTCAATGGGTACATGCACGATAACATCTCCACGCGTGTGGGTTGGAAGATGAGCTATGGAAGATGAGCTATGAGCTATGGTGCCCTACTAATCACCGCCAACTTTTTCCATCCCAGAGTCTTAGAGTCAGTGGGTACATGCACGATAACATCTCCACGCGTGTGTGTTGGAAGATGAGCTATGGAAACCTTCAAAATTGCCCTACTAATCACCGCCAACTTTTCTCATCCCAGAGTCTTAGAGTCAATGGGTACATGCACGATAACATCTCCACGCGTGTGGGTTGGAAAATGAGCTATGGAAGATGAGCTATGAGCTATGGTGCCCTACTAATCACCGCCAGCTTTTTCCATCCCAGAGTCTTAGAGTCAATAGGTACATGCACGATAACATCTCCACGCGTGTGGGTTGGAAAATGAGCTATGGAAGATGAGCTATGAGCTATGGTGCCCTACCAATCACCGCCAACTTTTTCCATCCCAGAGTCTCAGAGTCAATGGGTACATGCACGATAACATCTCCACGCGTGTGGGTTGGAAGATGAGCTATGAGAGATGAGCTTTGAGCTATGGTGCCCTACTAATCACCGCCAACTTTTTCCATCCCAGAGTCTCAGAGTCAATGGGTACATGCACGATAACATCACCACCCGTGTGGGTTGGAAGATGAGCTATGGAAGATGAGCTATGAGCTATGGTGCCCTACTAATCACCGCCAACTTTTTCCATCCCAGAGTCTCAGAGTCAATGGGTACATGCACGATAACATCACCACTTTTTCCATCCCAGAGTCTTAGAGTCAATAGGTACATGCACGATAACATCTCCACGCGTGTGGGTTGGAAGATGAGCTATGGAAGATGAGCTATGAGCTATGGTGCCCTACTAATCACCGCCAACTTTTTCCATCCCAGAGTCTTAGAGTCAATAGGTACATGCACGATAACATCTCCACGCGTGTGGGTTGGAAAATGAGCTATGGAAGATGAGCTATGAGCTATGGTGCCCTACTAATCACCGCCAACTTTTTCCATCCCAGAGTCTCAGAGTCAATGGGTACATGCACGATAACATCTCCACGCGTGTGGGTTGGAAGATGAGCTATGAGAGATGAGCTATGAGCTATGGTGCCCTACTAATCACCGCCAACTTTTTCCATCCCAGAGTCTCAGAGTCAATGGGTACATGCACGATAACATCACCACCCGTGTGGGTTGGAAGATGAGCTATAGAAACCTTCAAAATTGCCCTACTGACCACGGCCAACTTTTTCCATCCCAGAGTCTTAGAGTCAATAGGTACATGCACGATAACATCTCCACCCGTGTGGGTTGGAAAATGAGCTATGGAAGATGAGCTATGAGCTATGGTGCCCTACTAATCACCGCCAACTTTTTCCATCCCAGAGTCTTAGAGTCAATAGGT